>PVHX01004681.1:74989-122082 GCA_004024805.1 Geosciurus inauris
AAAAAAAAAAAAAAAAAAAAAAAAAAAAAAAAAAAAAAAGAACCATGCAGAAATCCTTGAAATGAAGAAAACAATAAACCAAATAAAAAATTCAATAGAAAACATCACCAGCAGACTAGATCCTTTGAGGCTAGAACCTCAGACAATGAAGACAAAAATCTTGAAAATAAAGTTGACCACACAATGAAGATAGTAAGAAACCATGAACAAAACATCCAAGAATTATGGGATAACATCAAAAGACCAAATCTAAGAATTATCAGGATAGAAAAAGGTACAGAGAAATAAGCCAAAGGAATGCACAATCTCCTCAATGAAATAATATCAGCAAATTTCCCAAACATGAATCACTGGAAAATCAAATACAAGAGGCTTACAGGACACCAAATGTACAAAACTACAACAGATCCACACCAAGGCATATTATAATGAAAATACCTACCATACACAATAAGGATAGAATTTTAAAAGCTGCAAGATTAAAGTTACAGATTACACATGGGGAAACAATTCAGATTTTGGCATATTTCTCACCCTAGACGTTCAAAGCCAGGAGAGCCTGGAATAACATATACCAAGCTCTAAAAGGAAATGGGTGGTAACAAAGAATCTTATATCCAGCAAAATCAAGCTTCTGATTTGATGACGAAATAAAAACTTTCCATGGTAAACAAAAGTTAAAAGAATTTACAATGAGAAAGCCTTCACAAGAGAACATTCTCGGCAAAATATCTCATGAGGAAAGGAAAAACAACAATGACAATCAGCAAAGGGAGGGACTACAATAAAGGAAAAGCCAATCAAAGGAGAAACCAAAATGAATGGGAATACAAACTATATTTCAATAATAACCCTGAATGTTAATGGGCTAAACTCATCAATCAAAAGATATAGACTGGCAGATTGGATTTTTAAAAAAAGACCCAACAATATGTTGTCTTCAAGAGACTCATCTCATAGAAAAAGACATCCACAGACTGAAGGTAAAAGAATGGGAAAAAACATACCACTCAAATGGACCATGTAAATAAGCAGGGGTCTCCATCCTCATATCAAATAAAATAGACTTCAAAAATAGTTTAAAGGGAAAAGGGAGGACATTTCATACTGTTTAAGGGAACTATACATCAAGAAGACATAACAATCATAAATATCTATGCTCCAAACAATGGAGCATCCACATATATCAAACAAATCCTTCTCAATTTTGAGAATCAAATAGACCACAACACAATAATACTGGGTGACTTTAACACCTCCTTCCCATTGGACAGATCTTCCAAACAAAAACTAAACAAAGAAACCATAGAACTCAAAAATACAATCAATAATTTAGAATTAACACACATACACAGAATATTTCATCCGTCAACAAGTGAATACTCTTTTTTCTCAGCATCACACAGATCCTTCTCTGAAACAGATCATATGTTATGCCACAAAGCGCCTCTTACCAAATACAAAAAAAAAAAAAAAAAAAAAACAAAAACCGGAGATACTACCCTGCATTCTATCAAACCATAATGGAATGAAATTAGGAATCAATGATAAAATAAAAAATAGAAGCTACTCCATCACCTGGAGACAAAATAATACACTACTGAATGATGCATGGATAACAGAAGACATCAAGAAGAACATAAAAAACATTTGTAGAGGTAAATGAGAACTCTGATACAACATCAAAAACTCTGGGACACTATTGAAGGCTATATTAAGAGCAAAGTTCATTGCATTGAGCTCATTCCTTAAAAGAAGAAAAAGTCAACAAATAAATGACCTGACATTATATCTCAAAGCCCTAGAGAAAGAAGAAAAATCAACCCCCAAAGAAGTAGAAGACAGGAAATAATTAAAATCAATGCTAAAATCAATGAAATTGAAACAAAGGAAACAATTCAAAAAATGAACAAAACAAAAAGCTGGTTCTTTGAAAAAATAAATAAAATTGATGAACCCTTGGCCATCCTAATAAAAAGGAGGAGAAAGAAAACTCAAATTACTAAAATTTAAGATGAAAAGGGATATACCATGACAGACACCACTGAAATAGAGAAGATAATTAGAAACTATTTTGAAAATCTATACTCCAGTAAAACAGAAAATCCCAAAGACACATACAAATTTCTAGGGGCATATAAGCTGCCCAAACTGAATCAGGAGGACATACACAACTTAAACACATCAATTTCAACAAAGAAATAGAAGAAGCCATCTTACCTTCCAAGAAGAGCCTAGGACCAGAAGGATTCTCAGCCAAGTTATACAAGTCCTTCAAAGAAGAATTAATACCAATACACCTCAAATTATTACATGAAATAGAAAAGGAGGAAATTCTTCTGAACTCGTTCTATGAGGCTAGTATCACCCTGATTCCAAAACCAGACAGACACATCAAACAAAAAAAACAGTCATACCAATATCCCTGATGAACATTGATGCAAAATTTCTCAATAAAAATCTGGCAAATCATTTACAAAAACATATGAAAAAGATAGTGCACCACGATCAAGTGGGTTTCATCCCAGGTATGCAAGGTTGGTTCAACATATGGAAATCAATAACTGTAATTCATCACATCAACAGACTTAAAGTCAAGAATCAAATGATTATTTCTAAAAATGCTGACAAAGCATCTGACAAAATAAAACACCTCTTCATGTTCAAAACACTAGAAAAACTAGGGATAACAGGAACATACCTCAACATTTAAAAGCTATCTATGCAAACTGAAAGCCAACATCATCCTCAACAGGGAAAAATTGGAAGAATCCCTCCTAAAAATGGGAACAAGACAAGGATGTCCTCTTTCACCACTTCTATTCAACATAGTCCTTGAAACTCAAGAGCAGTTAGACAGACAGAAGAAATTAAAGGGCTAAGAATAGGAAAAGAAGGAAGTTATTTGCCAGCCACATGATTCTTTACTTAAAGGATCAAAAAAAATTCCACCAGAAAACTTCTAAAATTAATAAATGAATTCAGCAAAGTGGCAGGATATAAAATCAATACCCATAAATCAAATGTATTTCTATACCCCAGTGATGAATCCTCTGGAAATTAGAAAAACTACCACATTCATAGTAGCCCCCTAAAAATGAAATACTTGGGAGTCAATGTAACAGAAGAGGTGAAAGACCCTTACAGTGAAATCTAGAAAACACTAAAGAAAGAAACTGAAGATGACCTTACAAGATGGAAAGATTGTCCATGCTCTTGGATAGGCAGAATCAATATCCTCAAAATGGCCATACTACCCTAAGTGCTATACAGATTCATTGTGATTCCAATTAAAATCCCAACATCATTCCTTATAGAAATAGAAAAGGCAATCATGAAATTCATTTGGAAAAATAAGAAACCCAGAATAGCCAAAGCAGTCCTTAGCAAGAAGAGTGAAGCAGGAGGCCTCATAATACCAGACTTTAAATGATATTACAAAGCTATGATAGCAAAAAGGGCATGGTATTTTCATCAAAATAGCATGTAGATCAATGGTACAGAATAGAAGACAAACCCATATGAATACAGTTATCTCATACTAGACAAAGGTGTCAAAAACATACACTGGAGAAAAGATAGCCTCTTCAACAAATGGTACCGGGAAAATTGGAAATCCATATGCAGCAAAATGAAACTAAACCCCTATCTCTCGCCATTCACAAAACTCAACTCAGAGTGAATCAAGGACCTAGATATTAGACCAGACGCACTGTGCCTAACTGAGGAAAAAGTAGGCCCAAATCTTCATCGTGTCGGATTAGGCCCCAACTTCCTTAACAAGACTCCTAAAGCACAAGAAATAAAAGCAAGAATCAATAAATGGGATGAATTCAAACTAAAAAGCTTCTTCTCAGCAAAAAAAACAATCAATGAGGTGAACAGAGAGCCTACATTCTGGGAACAAATTTTTGCTACACACACAGCAGATAGAACACTGAACTCCAGGATATATAAAGAACTCAAAAAACTTAACACCAAAAAAAAAAACCAAACCACCTAATCAATAAATGGGCTAAGGAGCTGAACAGACACTTCTCAGAAAAAGATACACAATCGATCAATAAATAGATGAAAAAATGTTCAACATCTCTAGCAATTACAGAAATGCAAATCAAAACTAAGATTTCATCTCACTCCAGTCAGAATGGAAGTATTTAACAATACAAAGAAGAACAACTGTTGGCGAGGATGTGGGGGAAAAAAGCACACTCAAACATTGCTGGTGGGACTGCAAGTTGGTGCAACCAATCTGGATAGCAATATGGAGATTCCTTAGAAAACTTGTAATGGAACCACCATTTGACCCAGCTATCCCATACCTTGGTCTATACCCAAAGGACTTAAAAACAGCATACTACAGTAATGCAGCCACTTCAATGTTTATAGCAGCACAATTCACAATAGCTAAACTGTGGAACGAATCTAGATGCCCTTCAATAGATAAATGGATAAAGAAACTGTAGTACATATACACAGTGGAATATTACTCAGCATTAAAAGAGAATAAAATTATGGCATTTGCAGGTAAATGGATGGAGTTAGAGAACATCATGCCAAGCAAAGTCAGCCAATCCCACAAAACCAAAGGCCAAATGTTCTCTCTGGTAAGTGGATGAGGATCCAAAATGAGGAAGGGGAAATGGACAGAACGGCGAAACTTTGGTAAGGGGTGGGGACAGGACATAGGGGCAGAAAAGATGGTGGAATGTAATGGATGACAATGCCCTAAGTTCATGTACGACTGCATATATAGTGTAACTCTATATTGTGTACAATCAGAGAAATGAAAAGTTGTGTTCCATTTGTGTACAATTAATCAAAATGCATTTTGCTGTCGTGTAAGCCTAATTAGAATAAAATATATATTTATATACATATAAAAACAATTTTGTATCTGGTGAAATAGGTTTCTCTCTTCTTTCTGATCATCAAGTGAGCTGCCTCCCTGTGCCACAATCTTTAGCCATGATGTTCTACCTTACCTCAAGCCCCAAGGAATGGAGCCTGGTGTCCATGAACAGAAAACTCTGACACTATGAGCCCTCAAATAAACTTTTCCTCCTGCAAAATTTTTCTGGTGAGGTCTTTTAGTCACAGCAGCAAAAAAAGCTTACTAAAACACTAGACAAAGGTGCCAAAAACATATATTGCAGAAAAGAGCCTCTTCAACAAATAGTGCTAGGAAAACCAGAAATACACATGTAGTAGAACGAAATTTAACCCTTATCTCTCACCCTGCATAAAACTCAACTCAAAGTGGATCAAAGACCTAAGTAGTAGACCAGAAACCCTGAACCTATTAGAGAGTCTAGAGAATGGGAGAAAATCTTTGCCATCTGCACCTCAAAGAAGATGTTCATTTCCAGATTATACAAAGAACTCAAAAAACTAACACATACACACACACACACACACACACGCATCAATGGAACTGGCAAAGGAACTAAACAGACACTTCTCAAAAGGAGAAATGCAAACGTTCAACAAACATGAAAAAATGTTCAACATCTCTAGCAATTAGAGAAATGTAAATTAAACCTACACTGAGATTTTACCTCAGTCTAGTCAGAATGGCAATTATCAAGAATATGTGCAATAATGAATGTTGGCAAGGATGTGGGGAAAAAGGTACACTCATACATTGCTTGTGGGACTGCCAATTGGTGCAGCCACTCTGGAAAGCAGTATGAAGATTCCTCAAAAAACTAGGAATGGCACCACCATTTGACAAAGTTTTACTGCTCCTCAATATACATCCAAAGGAGTTAAAATCAGCACCAACCTAGGTGCCCTTTAATAGGTGAATGGATAAAGAAAATGTGCCTTATATACACAATGGACTATTACTCAGCCATAAAGAAGAATGACTTTATGGCATTTGCCATAAAGGAAGGATCTGGAAACTATCATACTAAGTGAAATAAGCCACCACCACCCACCCCCAACAAAAAAAGGTCAAATAGTCTCTGTGATATGTGAATGCTAACAGACAATGGAGTTAGGGAAGAACAGAAGTTCAGTGGATTACACAAAAGGAAATAAAGGGAAGGGAGAAGGGATATGAATAAATATAGTGGAATGAATCTGACATAATTTTCCTACATGCATATATGAACACACTACAGTAAATCTCAACATTGTGTACATCCACAAGACTGGGACCCTAATTAGAATAAGATACTCCATGTTTGTATATATATGTCAAAACAGACTCTTTTGTCATGTATAACTAAAAAGAACAAAAATAAATAAATAGCTGTATTCCATTAAAGTTTTCCAACCTCTTTGCCCTAATGTTTGCTTCTTGTGACTGACAACATTTTTTTCTGTACTTTTAGGAAGCTTCTAACACATTTCTGTGTAAATCTGAAAATGACTAGGTCTCTAGTTATGCAGTTCCATTTGTCATTTTCTTTTGAAGCTAACGCCAAAATTAGAAATTTAATCTATTTAATTGTGTAGTTTCATATCACTAAAAATAAAAATCTTAGTTCCCTGTGAAAGCCAACCTACTGAAGAAAAGATAGGCTCTTGAACAAATGATGCTGGGAAAACTGGAAATCCATATGTAACAAAATGAAATTGGACCACTATTCTCTCACCCTAACAAAACTCCACTCAAAGTGGATCAAAGACGTAGGCATTAGACTACAGACTCTGCACCTACTAGAAGAAAAAATAGGCCCAAATCTCCATCATGTCAGCTTAGGAACTAAATTCTTCAACAAGACTCCTAAAGCACAAGAAGTAAAATTGAGAATCAATAAATGGGGTGGTATCAAACTAAAAAGCTTCTTCAGAGAAAAAAAAAAAAAAATCAAGAATGTGAAGAGAGAGCCTACAGAATGGGAGAAAAACCTTTGCCACCTGCACCTCAGATAGAGCAATAATCCCCAGGATATATAAAGAACTCAAAAAACCTCACACCAAAAAAATAAATAACCCAATCAATAAATGGGCAAACAAACTGAACAGACATTTCACAGAAGAAGAAATACGATCAGTCAACAAACATATGAAAAAATGTTCAACATCTCTAGCAATTAGAAAAATACAACTTAAAACTACAATGGGATTTCATCTCCAGTCAAAATGGCAATTATCAATATTTACAGCTGCTCAATTCACAATAGCTAAGCTATGGAAGCAACCTAGGTGCTCTTCAACAGATGAATGGATAAATAAAGTATACATAAAAATAAAATATACAGGCCAAGTGCAGTGGCACACGCCTGTAATCCCAGCACTGTGGGAGGCTGAGACAGGAGAATTGTGAGTTCAGAGCCAGCCTCAGTACTAAGGAGGCACTAAGCAACTCAGTGAGACCCTGTCTCTAAATAAAACACAAAATAGGGCTGGGGATGTGGCTCAGTGGTCAAATACCCATTTTATATATGTATATATAAAATGCACATATACACAATGGAATATTACTTAGCCATAAAGAAGAATGAAAATATGGCACTTGCGGGTAAATAAATGGAACTGGAGACTATCATGCTAAGTGAAATAAACCAGTTCCAAAAAACCAAAGGCCAAATGTTCTCTCTGATATGCAGATGCTGACTCACAATAGGCAGGGTGGGGGGTTCACCAGATAGAAGGAGGGAAGGGAGGAGAAGGGGAATGGGAGAGAGAGTAGAATGAATCAGACATAACTTTCCCATGTTCATATATGAATACATGACATATGTAACTCCACATCATGCACAACCACAAAAATGAAAGTATACCCCATGAATGTATGTCAAAATGCATTCTACTGTCATATACAATTAACGAGAACAAATAAAAAAATAAAACCAAAAAATAGAAAGGTCCACTTAAGCTTAGAACCTTAGAGCCTTGGGGAGAAAGAACGTAGGAAGAGGAGGGCTGGGGAGAAGACAATTCACTCTATCATGTTATTACAGGTTGTAATCTGCCCTCTCACAGCAATCAATTCTGACACCAACCTAGTTTTCAAACTCTCTAAACACCAACTGGGTGTCCAACAATTTTATTCTGGCACTCACTACCCTGAACGAATGCCAGATCCACATGTTGAAGTGCTTAGTCCCACAAGACTCCCAACTCAGATGCCACATTAAAGTATGGGGTCCCCAGGTTACCAGCATTTCTGTCCCTTTTGGTTATAAAATGCAGGGATTACCACAAAATACTCTTTAGTTTCAAAGATTTTCTAGAAAACTCATAGAACTCAATGAAATGTGGTTTGTGGTTTTTATCATTATAGGATAAATTATAAAGGAGAGTACTAGGGAACATCCAAATGGAAGAAACATACAGGACAAGAGAGCGGAGGGAAGCACAATTCCTTTGACTTCTTCAAGCATAACACTAGCATTTCAATATGTTTACCAGCTAAGAAGCATTCCAAACCCTACACCCCATTGTTTAAGGGTTTAGGAGGTCTCATTACAAAGGCATGATTATCACTGACCACTGGTGATTAACTGAATCTCCACCCCCTCCTTCCTCCCAGAGATTGGAGGGTGGAAGAGAAAAGTCAATCTTCTACTCAGGGTTTGGTCCATGAAGCAAAGAGCCCTGAAGCTATGTATGGGCACACCAAGAAACATCTAATGAGAACAAAGGACACACTCACTTTCTTTATGGTTGAAGAAATTCCAAGGGTTTTAGGAGTTCTGTGCCAGTAATAAGGAACAAATACAATTATCTCTCCATGATACCCTATCTGCCTTTACCAATTCAAAGTTTTACCATTACAAAGCTGCATTTACTATTATAGAGCCTCCCTCATAATTATTTCTCCTTTCCCAAATATTGATCCCATCCCAACTGCTCAGGAAATCACATTACTCTTTTAATTGGTCTCTGCATCTGTCCAGTCCACCCACTTCCTCCTTACACATTCTGTCAAAAAGAAACTCATACCATGAATGCCAATGTGACACATCTTAAAAAACTTAGATGAAATCATAAAATCAGATTCACTGGGCAAATGAATAAAGAATCAGAAAATAGTTACTTCACCTGATATTAAATGATGAGGTAATTAAGGCCTAGGACGTTACAGTGACTTGTCTAAGAAGACAGAAAAAAAGTGGCAAAGCCAAAACTAGAAATCAAGTCCCCTAATTACCATCCCAATATGGAGAATGAAAAAAACAAAAGTCACAACAACCTATATGGAAAAACTGATATATATTAGCCTTCTTCATAGTATTGAGATTAGATGGAGGTCCATTTAATTTTCATTCAATAATAAACTTTTACTGAATACTAGCTGTGACTCTCAAAGATTTCATAGTATTATAGTAAAAAGCATGAAAACAACTAGTTTTAACGTAGTTCTGTAATAGAAGCATGCGTAGGGCAAAGAAAAAGTACCTGATTTAGCCAGTGAAGGTGTTATGAACACTTCCCATAGGAATTTAACACTTTGGAATCATGAATAATAAATCTAACCTATAATGTGGCAAAGAATGAAAAGAGTAAGAGGAGTGTGCTCCATTAAGCAACTTAGATAATCAACTTAAAAAGAGGAAAGGTTTATTTTGGCTCATAGTTTTAGAGGTTTCAGCCCTGGGTCTGTTGGCTCCCTTGCTTTAGGGTTTGTGCAATAGCCATGCCAGGAATTGAACTCAGGGGTACTCAACCACTGAGCCATATCCCCAGCCCTATTTTGTGTTTTATGTAGAGACAGGGTCTCACTGAGTTGCTTAGCGCCTCGCAGTTGCTGAAGCTGGTTTCGAACTCACAATTCTCCTGTCTCAGCCTCCCAAAGTGGCCAGGAAATTTTTAAAAGGATAAATGAAAAGGGAATTTTAAAAAGCTACGGCTTATCAAAATTAATTAACTTCCAGACTTATAAAGCCTAGATAGATCCTGATTCCCTACACTCTTAACAGTATGAACAAATCTTTTCCTCTTTTCTGTAAATCTAATTGATTTTCAATAAGGGGCAGAAGCTAACTTCATGAAGAAGGAAATTTTTAAGATGACACTGGAACAACTAGATACCCATTTGGCAGAAAAAATAAAATAAAAATAATTTAAAGCCTAAACTCATACCACACACAAAAATTAACTCAAAGTGGATCACACACCTTAACACAGTAGTTAAAACAATAAAACTTCTAGGAATAAAAACAATAAAACTTCTAGGAATAAAACACATGAGAAACTCTTTGTAACATTTGATAAGGCAAGGATTTTCTACATGAGACCAAAAAAACATGAATAAAAGAAAATAATTCCTAAATTGAACTTCACCAAAATTACAACCTATTGTTTTTCAAAACACAGTATAAAAAATGAAATAGTAAGTTACATCCTAGAAAAAAATATATCATGTTGTGTGTGTGTGTGTGTGTGTGTGTGTGAGACAAAGAGCTGGTATCCAGAATAAAGACTTTTTATAACTCAATAATAAGAAAATTCAAATAAAATGTTCAAAAATTTGAATAGATACTTCACCAAAGAAAACAGAGGGCAGAGGGCCAAAAACACATATGAAAGAGTGGTAAGGAGGCTCTGTGATGGAAATGTAAAACATTCCCACACAGCTGGACAGAATTGTCAAAATTCATCTAAGTATATACTTAAGGTCCACACATTTCACTTTATAAAAATCATAACTAATAAAAGTATTCTTTAGGGCTGGGTTGTGGCTAAGTGGTAGAGCGCTTGTTTTGCACATGTGAGGCACTAGGTTCGATCCTCAGCACCACATAAAAACAGACAAAATAAAGGTACTGGGTCCACAACTAAAATATATATTCTATAATGCCCAATGTTAGCAAAGGCATACTTTGTTATCTATAGATTGGTATATTTCTCAAATGCAATGCAGACAACTCATATCAAATTTGACTGCATTTCTTCTAGAAATTCATCCCTAGGAAACATAAAGGTATTTACTGCACTATTGTTCTGTTTATATAGAGAAAAATTAAGAAAGGCCTAAATGTAAATTAGTAGAGGACTCGATAAATTATTGTACATTCTACAGTGAAATACCAGTTACTGAACAATAACAATAAAAAATGATAGCATGAATTACAGGAGTAAGACTGGTAACACATATTAGGACTCCAGTCCCTTGGCACATGGGTGTCATAGTTTAACATAAACAGCTAAGAGTAAACATTAACTATGACAGTGGCAATAGTAAGCTTACACCCAACAATAACACTACCAGGACCCCAAGATCTGGGACAGCAATGGCTCCACTGCAGCAATAAGAACAAGATGCCAATGGATTAAACAAAATACCTGTGCTGATGTACTAATTCCTAAATGCCCTAAAAACAGATATAAAATTTTGTCTTTAACATTCTGAAGGTTTAGAAGGAAACCCCAACTCCTCCTCTGACTGAAGTTTCTCCTACTATATATTCACAACACACATCACAGATACCAGAAGGCGTAGAGGTTTTTCCCACGCATACCCAACAAGTAATCAGTTCTGCAGCAGACATCAGCTAGATGTCCTCTAACCCAATTTACTTCAGATGCTGGAGAAAATATCAAACTCCACAGGTTGAGAGCTCAGTTCCCAAGACTGCCTCCTTCAACTTCAGAAGCCAATAGCAAGCCCTATGCTATTTTACCTGTGCTTCTAACTCATCACCTACAAATTAGGGTTCCCACGACTCCATCCTAGGGTTTGACTAATTTACTCAAGCAGCTTAAAAATGAACTCAGGGAAACGTTTACTTACTTTTGCTGGTTTATTATAAAAAAAGATTACAAAAGATACAGATAAAGAGACACATAGGTCATGGTAGGAGAGAAGGAGCTTCCTCAAACTCTCTGGTGCCTCACCCACCAGGAACCTCCACGTTCAGCTACCCAAAAGTTCTATGATTTTAGATTTTTATGCAGTATTCACTGCATGAGCATGATTAAACCATGAACAACTATGTCAATGTGATTGGACAAAAAAGATGATCTAGTACTAATAGACTGGAAAAGAAAACCCATCAAAGCCTGTCTGACATAGCACTCTTTTGGGCCTCTTTGTAGCACTTTTCCCTCCAAGGAATGGGATAGGATCCCTCTAGAATGAGGAGGATCTTACGACCTATCGGCAAGGTGTATCAAAGAATTTCTTTCGGGCCATCTCCAAAAACAAAGGCTAAAGATGATTAGCATTTCTAAAGCCCACCCAGAGTAAAAGAAATTCTGGTTTCTATGGACGATCATAGGAAGGGGGAGTTATGAATCAGGAATCATAGACAAAAATCAAAATATGTATCAAAAACATTAATGTATTTTCTCTCATCTACAGACTTCAAAAAATTTTAAAAATTCTGTCACTCAAAAAATGTTTAAGAAAATGGATATATATGTATGCATGCTTACATTTGACATAGGAGAAAAAAATACTAGGTAATACACCAAAATACATAGTGTAAGATTATAAGAACTTTTTCCCTTGTGCTTTTATGTCGTTTTCAATTTTTCAGTAATATCCATGCATCTCTGTATATTAAAACAAAAACACAGGGCTGTGGTCATAGCTCAATAATAAAGCATTTACGGAAGTGAGGCCAAAGGTTCGATCTCCATCACCACAAAAATATTTTTTAAAATGAAATCAATACTATTAAATTCAAAAGAAACACAGGATAACAGAGCTTTTTTTCTTCCATTTGTTTCTTTTCCATTAGTGTTTTAGTAAAAAGAAAGATAAGGGTAAGAACTCTATCTAGGCCTTTGACTAGTAAATAAGAAAAAGATACGAATCTATCTGAGAAGCAACATTTATAAGGAGCCAATCAATTAACATGTTAAGAAATGGAAATCTGAAGGGCTACTCAGTAGGAAAATACCTTTACAAGAGCTAAGGATACCAGATACCTGGCCACAATACCTGGTTAAATCATAATAATAAGAAAAGACAACATTTTTTAAGCAAGTAGGAAGGAGAGTCTTATTTTGCCCATGTCATCCTTCTCCTAACCCCAGGCAGCACAGTTCAGAAAGAGATACTTGGGAGAAAAAGAGAGAAGCAAGCGTAGTGTACATTGTTTTGGACCCTCATACCAGATTAGCCGCTGTAAAACCCAGCAAGAGCAACTTCTGCAGGCCCTGACTCCAGGTTGGAACCTTCAGACAAAGCCTGTAGACCCTCCCCAGGGAAAAATGGGGCCCCTTAGCCCCTGAAAGATGGCCTTGAGTTCCAGCCCACAACACTGCCAGTGGACTACAGAGTCCTAAGGCTCCACACAGTAATGAAGAAAAAGTGACGAGCCAGTCTCATTGGCCAGCAGGTTTCTGACACACGCCAGTACTGCACCAGCCTCAGCAGTCTTAGGATTCCAGGTTGGTGCTGCATCAAGCACAGCAGCCTAGGACTTATGTAAGCCCCTAGCAATGGAATGGCTTAGCAGTCATAGGTTTAGCAACTATACCAGGCAACCTGCCCAGAATCTCTGGACATGTTTAATACTGAAAGATACTCCCAAGGCCAGAATTCAAAGACTGAAATATGTGTCTATTTCTTCAATGTGCTGACATCAGTGCACACCACATGGATACAATGAGGGATAACACCAAACAGACAAACTAATGTGCCAGTGACTGACCCAGTGACAGAGATGTATGAACTTCCTGACAAAGAATTCAAAGTAATTGTTTAAGTTACTAAATACCAGTATGACAAAGAAATATCTGCACTCCCATGTTTACTGCGGCACTATTGATAATAGTCAGGATATGGAATCAACCTAAAATGTTCATCAACAGATCAATAGCTAAAGAGAATGTGGCATGTATTATTATACAGACTTAAAGAGAAAAGAAAATCCTGTCATTTGCAACAACATGGATGAACACAGAGGGCACTGTGTAAATGAAATAGCTAGACACAGAAAGAAAAACACCAGATGATCTCACCCATATGTGGGATCTTAATTAAAAAAAAAAAAAGTTAATATCAAAGACGTAGAGAGAGAGTAGAAGGGTGGTTACCAGAAGCTGAGGTGATGAAGGGGGTTTGAAAGTTTGGGAGATTTTAGTCAAAGATTACATAATGATAGATCATAAAAGTAAGTTCAACAGATCTAATGTATAGCATGGTGACTATAGTTAACATACAATACAATGCATACAATATATTCTTGAAAATGCAGAGTAGATGTTAAGTGTTCTCATCAGAAAAATAATTAATTATGTGAGGTGCATATGCTAATTAGCTAGACTTAACTATCCTACAATGTAAATATACATCAATACATCATGTTGTACATGGAAAATACATACTAAATACATACAATTTTATCTGTCAATTTAAAAAACTTAAGACAAATGGAAATAATTGGACAGGCTGAAAAGCCAGAAAGTAAAAGGATTTTTTTTCAAGTTATTAAGTATTAAGGTAAAAAGAAAAACCCAGATATAAGACATAAAGTTTTAAAGGCAAGCAATCAAAAGCATGGTCCAAATAAATTAATGATACCACAACTTCACTTTGACCATTAGTTTCTATTTCCTTCGCTCAAACCTTCGTAACAGTTGCTAAACAGTATTTGGCTATGTGGTCCTAACTAGGGAAACTGAATTGTTTTCTTTCCAGACTAAGTAAAAGTTGTGGATTCTGTTACATTTCCTGACTGACTAGGAATGTGACAGACTCATATTTTCTAACTTACTTGGAATTCTAGATTTCACATACTGACCAAAATTTAAGGATTTGTTATACTTTGTCTAAGAATATTGAGTTTCACTATCCTAACTGGGAGTGTTGGATCCAGATACACTGACTAACTGCACTGAGCCTCATACAATACAATGTAGTAACATACATTGTATGTTATACTCACCAACTAAAAGTACTTAGCCCTTCGAAATTGAGAGTAAAACTAATACTTTCATTCTAATGTAAAACTCTATATTTTGAGTTCCTTGATCTACGCAGTCCAAATAGTAAAAGGCAGATGGCTACAAAGGAAAACCACTGTCGGTCTAGATGATTTCTTTGGAACAACGAGTTCTTCCATTTCTTTCATTGTTTCTTCACTGACATGTATTATATAATTTGCCTTTAAGGCCTATATTAAGAATACACTACTATATAATCCAAACTACAATAATTTTAGATCTTTCTTAAGCATGCATTTAAATATTACATGCATTAGTGAAGAAAATCATTTTTGGAAGAGTTACTAAATTAAAATATTCTTAACACACACAAAATTGTCATCTACAAAATGCTACAAACTCAGACCCCTACCTTTACTCTGATCTCTTCTCCTAGCATATTCCTTTCTTCATTATATTCTAGCCACATTAGATTTCTATTCCTTCCTCAAACACATTTGTTCTCTCATTTCAGGGTCTTTGCATTTGCTCTTTGCTCTGTCTTCACAATGCTTTTTCCTCAGATCTTCACATGGCCAGCTCCTCATTTTCAGGTCTCAGTTAAAATGTTACCCCATAAAATAACCTTACCAGACTACACAACATAAAATATCACCTTTTGTGCCTTTAAGTACTATATTCCATTATTTGGTTTGGTTTTCTTCATAGTATTCACAGTATTTATTATTTTTTAAAATGTATTTAGTATACTTATACTTATGTATTATCTGGTATAATGTATTGTCCATGGCAGATATTCAAAAACAACTGTCACTTTTTCCCATTAAACCTGGATATAGTTCTAAACTTTAACATACTGCTTGAGGTAAACATTATCTACTACTTTTTATATACATCAAAATAAAATGCAAGAGAATTGGCTTAAGAGTTAACACTGGGGGCTGGAGCTGTGGCACAGCGGTAGAGCGCCTGCCTCGCATGCGTGAGTCACTGGGTTCAATCCTCAGCACCACATAAAAATAAATAAATAAAATAAAATGTTAAAAAAAAAAACAAGAGTTAACACTGTATGTCATCTCTAGTATAGCAGAATTTGAATCCAGAGTTAGAAGACCAGGGCTTCAAGTTCTAGTCCTACAGTATTGTCAACATAATGGTGAAATCAAGAAATCTAGTCAAGAAAAGTGGATACACAGGATCTGAAAGATAATGTAAAGGTGGCAGGATCAATAGATCATAAATCCTGGCAGATGGTGCTTCCTTGGAGAGCCATGGCTAGTAAGTGAGGCGGCGGAGCTGGCAGCCCCTGCAGGACTGATAGGCGGCTTGCTTTCCGCTTGGCTCTCATCCAGCTTCAAGTTTCTTCCATCAAATCAGATAATGTCATTTGAGCTTGTAGCCTTACCCAGGAAGCAGCAAAGCAAGGAGCCAAAATAGTTTCTCTGCCAGATGCTTTAATACTTCATATGGCACACAATATTTTCCTGAATATGCAGAGAAAATTCCTGGTGAATCCACACAGAAGCTTTCTGAAGTAGCAAAGGAGTGCAGCATATATCTTATTGGAGGCTCCATCCCTGAAGAGGATGCTCGGCCTGACGGAACTTTACTAGTAAAGCATAGGAAGATCCATCTGTTTGACATTGATATTCCAGGGAAAATTACATTTCAAGAATCTAGAACACTGAGTCCTGGTGATGATTTCTCCACATTTGATACTCCTTACTGCAGAGTGGGCCTGGGCATCTGCTATGATATCCGCTTTGCAGAATTTGCACAAGTGTATGCACAGAAAGGTTGCCAGCTGTTGGTGTATCCTGGAGCTTTCAATATGATCACTGGACCAGCCCACTGGGAGTTGCTTCAGCGAGGCCGGGCTGTTGATAATCAGGTATATGTGGCCACAGCCTCTCCTGCCCGGGATGACAACGCCTCCTATGTTGCCTGGGGACACAGCACTGTCGTGAACCCTTGGGGGGGAGGTCATAGCCAAAGCTGGCTTGGAAGAAATGATCCTATATTCAGACATAGACCTGAAGAAGTTGGCTGAAATATGCCAACAAATCCCCATTTTTAAACAGAAGCGATCAGACCTCTATGCAGTGGAGACGAAAAAGCCCTAAAGTTTGTTTCCAACATCTCACAAAACAGGAAGATAAAAATGTTTCTGTAGCATAGCGCTTATTGATTATTGCTTTGTAGAGGTGCTGAGATTGAACCAGGACTCATGCATACTACCACTGAGCTACATGCTTAGGCTCCTATTGAATTCTTAATTGGAGTTTTTTTTTTTTAAGTTTCAGCCTTTTCCTCCTTGAAGAGCTCACTATTTAGATGATAAAGCCATCTTGAAAACAGAAAGGGCACAGGCCGGCATCAAAGAGCAGAAAGGGGAGGCTGTGAAGCCTCCTTTTCTTTCCTTAAGATGGCTAAGAGCAGTAGGTAAAAAAAAATAACATCTTGGTGTTCTCGTGGTTGATGTACCTAATATAAACATTTTTGTATATTAAGCCTCTTATCCCACCTGCTGGAGTTGATCTGGTGCTGTTCTTTTCAAAAGTATATTAAAGTTATTTTTGGTCCCTGCATAGCTATGGAAAGCAAGATGATCAATCTTTGGTGTTTGCCAGAGTATATGGCAGCCTTTCCCTTTCTTGGCAGCCTTTAGGCTCTTTAAATTCAAAAAGGAGCTAATGATTCAACCCTAGACCTTTCAACCCTAGACCTTCCTAATTTTGGAGCAAAGACCAGGTCAACAGTGAACACCATGGGAGAATGGCAGTGGTGGCATCGGTGAAGGCAATTCAGTATAAATGCAGAATTTTCTGATAGGATTGAGTGTCTGAAAGTCTCATCGTCATCTGTTTTGCAGCTCCATTGACAAAGAACTTCTGAACCACTTTTGATCTCCTCTAACACTAATGTGTTTTTATTTATGTGCAAAGTTGGCTCATGTGACCTGGTGTCATACCACTGGTTTTAGATATTTACCATACTGGTAAATAAAGCAAAAATTTTAAACAAAAGATACATGAGCATATATTCTGTTTGCTATGAGTACAGACATATACCATTTAACCTTTGGAAAATAGTACTATGTACTTATAAGACCAAGAGTGAAAAAGACAAATGGCTTTTTAATTATTAAGTGTATAATTTGTGGAATTTTATACATAAAGAACCATGGAACCAAAAAAAAAAAAAAATCATAAATCCTAGAGTGGTTAAAGAATGTTCCAAGTGAGGTTATTAAATGAAGAGTACAAGATAGTGTCAGGAAAGCATGCCTTAAATTATGATTACAAGGGGGTGACAGTGATTAGTAGAGATAAAGTTGTGATCAAGATTACAACAGAGTATGCTTAAAGCAAGATTAATATTTGGGGGTGGGGGGAGCAAGGTTTCAAGTCAGTGTGTTCCCAGTCTTGGATCCAGAACATGGTCCCTCTGTAACCTTGCAGTCTTAACCTCCTCAACATGAAAACCACTGCCCAAAGACATTCTGCCTGCCCAGCTGCACTGTTAACTCCCTCTGCCAAGCTCCTGTGCACAGCCTTCCAGTGCCCAGAGGGTTCATCCCAAGCTGCCACTTCTTCAAGTTGCTTACCTGTTACATGCAGCCTGCCCATACCCAGAATGTCCCCACTCTACGCAAGCCAGTGCACACCCATATTAATGCTTGTTTATATGCTCTCTCACCTGCCTAGCAGAAAATGCCAATTGCTTGCCCAGTGAATACAAACAAAACCTGGCCTAGCCAAGCTAGTGAACACCTATTCTATTCAGTAAGCTGAACTATACTTTCTTCTACAAGACAGAATCCAAGTTTGACCTTTGCTTGGGTACTCTCCGTTGGTCCTAGGGAACCATACAGTCTCCACATGTTTTATACTTACTCATTTAACAGTTAAAATTCCTTATATTAAACATCACCTCTTCAACCTAGTGTTTGATTTTCTATAAACTGAGTGGACTCAGAATGTTATACCAACCAAAACAATACTAAAACAACAAGGGGGAAACAAAGCTAAACAAAAAACATGCTCTCACAGTGACTTGAATCAAGAGAATGTTGAGCCGTCAAATTGTGAATAAAAAGAGAAAAATTACCAAATCCCAATATATGATTTCTCAAGCTCTTGGCTCCACCCCATCCTGCAAAGGCAGACCCAGAAAAATTGAGGGGAAGACAGAAATGGGAGGCTAAAAGAAGATTAAAGTTGCTTCAAAACTATCTGAAAGCCTAAGTGTAACCTGCCTGAAGACACAAAAAGTGTAAGCCCAGATCAGAACAAAGACTACAGAAAATAGACTGCAAAAACAAATAAAATAAACTCACAATTTAAAGGGACAGGCATGACTTAAAGGACAAACAGATGAAAAATCATACCTCTACAGAAAGAAAAAAGGCAACAAAGAAATGAGAGACCTCCATTAATGAATGGTAAAGAGAAAAAGAAGCAAAGTGATAGACTTAAGGGTTTTATAAGAGAACCACAGATTCAGAGTACTCAATTATTTATTTTTTTATTTATTTTTTTAGTTGTAAGTGGACAGAATATCTTTATTTTATTTTTATGTGGTGCTGAGGATCAAACCCAGTACCTCATGTGTGCTAGGCGCGCACGCTACCACTGCACCATAACCCCAGCCTCTCAATTATTTCTTATCCTCTGCAAACAATAAAACAAACCAAATAGGGTCAATTATTTAAACTTTGTTAAACTGACAGAAGAGAACAACATTAAATAAAAATCTTGTAAATAACACTATTACAATAAAAATGAACACACAGACACAAACGAGAGATTATTAGTGACTCTACTTAGTTTGTAACTTTTCTTGAACCAGTAGGGTAACAGACAAATTAACGGAGGCTAACAGTACACTTGTGAGATAGGGTGAGGCAAATACAGGGCAGGCCTCAATCAAGTTCTTGCAAGCCTTTCTCTCCATGACCTCCAGGAACTGCTCACCAAAAAAGAAAGAAAAAGAAAAAGAAAAAAAAAACTGGAAGCGTTGAGAAAATTGCACTGAGATGTAAAACAAGGGGAGAATAATAGCAGACACTTTGTGAGAAGCAAAAACATTACCAGGACTTTCCTATCTCCCTTACAAAATAGAAGCCTTAACTTGAGAACATACGGTCAATAAACAATGTCTCCTTTAAGGCACTGGGGAGTATCCAGGGTATTCCTATAGATGTATGGGGGGGTTTTGTTTGTTGCGGTACTGAGGATTTAACTCAGAGGTGCTCTACAAATGAGCTACATCCCCAGATCTTTTTAATTTTTTTATCTTGAGACAGAGTCTAACTAAGTTATAGAGGTTGATCATGAATTTTTGACTCTCCAGATTTACGTTTTCTTGCATTTCTAAAACAGAAAGAGGGTGAGAATTCTTTACCCCAGGAAAAAGGACAGGAATATAAGCTAGCTCAGAAATTTTAATGAAGAGAAACCAGGACTTTTGAAAGACAATAAACCTAAGACCAAGGAACCATACCTGCCAAATACCAAGGTACATTATCAGGACAAGAGAGGTCTGCAGGCCCCATGAGGAGGCTAGATAGCAGAGTAACAAGTAATTCACAGGAGACACACACACTGTGAAACACAGCTTAAAGGAAAAACAAAAGCTGGGGGTGGAGCAAAGTGTTTTTTTTAAACATACGTGTGTGTGTGTGTGTGTCACAGTTTGTGACTGTGTGCAAGCTAACCAGTCAACACCCTAAGTACAAGGGAACTTCAATAAAAGAATTTGAAAGCTGACCTACCCAAACCGAACCAGGAGTACATACGCAACTTAAACAGATCAATTTCAAGCAAGGAAATAGAAAACACCATCAAAAGCCTGCCAACCCAGGCTGAGACTGTGGCTCAGTGGTAGAGTGCTTGCCTCACAGGTGTGAGGCACTGGGTTCGATCCTCAGCATCGCATATAAATAAATGAATAAAATGAGGGTCCATCAACAACTAAAAAAAAAGCCTATCAATCAAGAAGAGCCTAGGAACAGATGGATTCTCAGCCAAGTTCTACAAAACCTACAAAGAAAAATACCAATACTCCTCAAATTATTCTATAAAACAGAAAAGGAGGGAGCCCTTCCAAATTCATTCTACAAGGCTAGTTATCACCAATACCAAAACCAGACACAGACACATCAAAGAAAGAAAATTTTAGACTAGTATCCCTGAACATAGAATCAGAAATTATCAAAATTTTGGGAAATCGTACACAAAAACATATTTAAAAAAATAGTGCGACATGATCAAGTGGGGTTCATTCCAGGGATGCAAGATGCAAGGTTGGTTCAATATATGAAAATCAATAAACGTAACCCATTATATCAATAGACAAAGATAAGAATCATATGATTTTATCAATTGATGCAGAGAAAGCATTTGACAAAATACAGCACCCTTTCATGTTCAAAACACTAGAAAAACTAGGAATAGTTTATAATACCTCAACATTGTAAAAGCTATCTATGCTAAACCAAAGCCTGGCATCACCCTAAATGGAAAAAAACTGGAAGCATTCCCTCTAAAAAGAACAAGACATGGATGCCTTCTTTTATACTTCTAGTCAACGTAGTTCTTGAAACTATAGCCAGAGCAATTAGACAGACAAAAAAAATTAAAGGCATACAAATAGGAAAATAAAAACTCAAACTACCATTATTTGTTGACAAAAGGATTCTATACTTAGAGGACCCAAAAAATTCCACCAGAAAATTCCTAGAATTAATAAATGAATTCAACAAAGTAGCAGGATATAAAATCAATACCCATAAATCAAATGCATTTTTATACATTAGTGATAAATCCTCTGAAAGAGAAATCAGGAAAACTACCCCAAAACAAATAAAAATCAGGAAAATTAGCCTCTCAAAACAAATAAAATACTTGGGAATCAATTTAACAAAAGAGGTGAAAGACCTCTATAATGAAAACTACATAACACTAAAGAAAGAAATTGAAAAAGATATTAGAAGATGGAAAGATCTCCCATGTTCTTGTATAGGCAGAATATTGTCAAAATGGCCATACTACCCAAAGCACTATATAGATGCAATGTGATTCCAATTAAAATCCCAACGTCATTCCTTATAGAAACAGAAAAAGCCATCATGAAATTCATTTGGAAAAATAAGAAACCCAGAATAGCCAAAGCAATCCTTAGCAAGAAGAGTAAAGCAGGAGGCATCACAATACCAGACTTTAAACTATACTACAAAGCTATAGTAACAAAAATGGCATGATACTGGCACCAAAACAGACATGTAGACTAATAGCACAGAATAGAAGACACAGAGAAAAACTCACATAATTACAGTTATCTCATACTAGACAAAGGTGTCAAAACCATACATTGGAGAAAAGATAGCCTCCTCAACAAATGGTGCTGGGAAGACTGGAAATCCATATGTAGCAATATGAACTAAACCCCTACCTCTCACCAAGCACAACACTCAACTCAAAGTGGACCAAAGACCTAGGAATTAGACCACAGACCCTATGTCTAACAGAAGAAAAAGTAGGTCCAAATATTCATCATGTCGGATTAGGCCCCAATTTCCTTAACAAGACTCCTAAAGCATAAAAAAATCAAGAATCAATAAATGGGATGAATTTAAACTAAAAATCTTCTTCTAAGCCAAAGAAACAATCAATGAGGTGAACAGAGAGCCCACATTTTGGGAGTAAACTTTTGCCATGTGCACATCAGATAAGAGCACTGATCTCCAAGATACATAAAGAACTCAAAAAACTTAACACCAGGACTAAAGTGGTGGCTCAGTGATGGAGTGCTTGCCTAGCATGTGTGAGGCACTGGGTTTGTTTCTTAGCACCACATATAAACAAATTAAATAAAGGTCCATTGACAACTAAAATAAATTGTTTAAAAAAAAAACCAAAAACTCTAATAACCCAATCAATAAATGGGCTAAGGAGCTGAACAGACACTTCTCAGAAGAAGAAATACAATCAATCAACAAATATATTAAAAAATGTTCAATATCTCTAGTAATTAGAGAAATGCAAATCAAAACTACTCTAAGATTTCATCTCATGGTAGTCATAATGGCAGTTATCAAGAATACAAACAATAACAAGTGCTCGCGAAGATGTGGGGAAAAAGGCACACTCATACATTGCTGGTGGGACTGCAAATTGATGCAACCAATCTGGAAAGCAGTATGGAGATTCCTTTAAAAACTTGGCCCAGCTATCCCACTCCTTGGTCTATACCCCAAAGACTTAAAAGCAGCATACTACAGTAATGCAGCCACTTCAATGTTTATAGCAGCACAATTCACAATAGCTACACTGTGGAACCAACCGAGATGACCTTCAATGGATGAATGGATAAAGAAACTGTGGTATATATACACAATGGAATATTACTCAGCATTAGAAGAGGATAAAATTGTAGTATTTGCAGGTCTTAAAACCTCTGAACATTTATTTGACACAGGTTTTATAAAAGAGGAGATATTTCATTCATGCAATAAACTATAAAACTAGATTATATTTAAAAGGAAAATGATACAACACATGGAATATTGAAAATTCAGTGTGAAAATAAAGTCAAGGGAAAAAATATAGACCTCAGTTTCAATTTGGGAACATGACCCAATATGAGTTTAGTAAAGTGAGAATTTCATGTTTATAACAACTTGGGATTTTCTTTGAAAAGTAAAAAATGATTCTTTCATATCCACTGAATAATACTTTAAATAGCAGTCATCTTTTGTTATCTTGAGGTTTCTCCTGAGAAGGAAAACTTTCAAATAGGTTAGGTTGTATAATAAACTTTCCTTATGGTAGAATGGTACAAGCAAAAATAAACAGGAAAATAAATTTTAATGCGATGCTTGGAAAAAAACTGCAAAAGAATATTTGTGAAAAACACTTTCTCAAAAATACCACAAAAAAGAGAGACCATCTAAAATGCTGTTAGTAAAATACTGAAACCAACTCTATCCTATCCTATTTTTCAGGTGTCTGTCCAGATTAGCCCCTACCTACCTTTTCCTCAAACCTGTTTGACAGATAAAGAAAAATGAAATCAGAGTCACAAGTCTCAACAGCAAAAAGTTTCAAATATCCAAATGATGGAGAAGGAACAGGCGTAAAATCAAGCTTGCTAATAACAAAATCAATCAAACAAGCATTTATTAAGCAACTACCAAAGACAAAATTAGTAAGAAACACAATGCCTTTCCTCTAGAATCTTAGACTTGATTTGGAAAACAAAACAAACGTACATAGTATAAAGCAACATCATGAGACCATAGCAAAACCCCTTTCACCTAACAATGTGAAATTAGTTGTGAGTGGTAGGTGGAATAAGATAGTTCGCACTGGATAAGGAAAATTTTATAATTTTTAAGATAATCTTCAACTGTTATTTTAAAGCTGTGAAAATTCCTTATGGACTGCCTGACCTGGGTTCAACATTACTTTTATCTCTTAACAGCTACTTGAGCTTGGCTACTTTAGTTAACTTTGCTGGGCCTCATTTCTTGTCTATAAAAATAAACTAATATTTATTACCTACCCAACTCGTGGAACTGCTTTGACAAAGCAAATAATTAGTCGACACAATGTTTAGCAAAAGTAGGCCTCAAATAAAGCAGAAATAGTAGAAGGTAGAATGGTTGCCAAGTTAAAACCTGAGAAACTAAATAATTGTGTAAATAGTGGGATATGGTCCCTAAGGGCCATTAAAAAAAGGTAAGGGAAACACAGACGGTTGTAGCAAAGGAAGAAAAGCTGATATGATAAAATATTCTTTCACAGTAACCTCTCTTTGTCATAGCCAGCATCTGTGCAAACCTAAGTGTCTGAAGGCCATTGATTAGGGCAGCGTTCAATGCCTGGCTGCTTTCTAATGAGGACAAAGACTTATTATATCACTGGTTAGGCTACTCATTCATATAACTGCAGGTGTTCTTAACACTGTATAAAACAGGAAAGCAGTGCACATTTGAAGACTTCTATAGCCACATCCTGAACAGGGTAGAGAAAGAAAGTGTTCTATGGAATTTTAATAATCATTAAGATATGTTTAATGAAAACTAAAAACTGGTGGAATAGAAATGTCTCAAGGCATCTCAATGAATCTTAATGTGGGACAGGTTATATGCATGATACTTTTCCTTAGTTTTGATTCTCAGTTGTATACGAATTTACTAAAAGGTCCTATAAGTATAAAATTATCTTTGAGGACCAGAAATTCAGTAACAACTCAAAAATACACATGCTGATTTGTCTAATTTTTGTCTTAGGTTGGGACTGTACTTAAGGATAAATACAAGCACTCTGAATAGAGACTTCTACAAAACAGCAACATCACAGGCAGCAAACAAGAGCAGAAACTGAGTGCAAAGTTCAAAAATCATAGAGTACTTAAAAATGTAGTGTAGCTGGGTTAATGTTTACTTTTACTTTATTTCACTTAGCTCTGAATTATCAAGTATGTTAAGGAGCTTGCCCTGAGCCTGCTAGAGTTTATAGGAAATTTTAATTTATTGAAGAAGTTTTATATATACAGAACAGGACTTCTGTGAAACAACTGGGAAAGCATCTGCCATTTTCTACAATATAAAGTTGTTCAAAAGACTAAACAAAATGGGATATACAGAGATATTTGAAATTTATAAAGTTTTTCCTTTACTTGATATGAGGAAGTTAAGAAGTTCAGAGAGAAGTAACTTGGCCAAGGCCACACTCCATCAATAATGAGAAAAGGTGTGAACAACAGAGCTCTTGATTCAAGATGAATGCAATGTGTTTACCACTGTATTTAGCTGTCTAACATTATACAAACCACATAGCTTTGTGTTCTCACCACCACCAAATTCTCCTATACTAAAATAGAAATTCAACCCAAATTCTCCTATCATAAAAATAGAAAGTGAGCAGTGCATCAATTCTGGAGCCCAGATTACAATATATAAATAATTATGATGTAGTACACTTTCAAGTAAGAAGCTAATCTTGTTTAAGATTCTAACTCACACCGGGCATGGTGGCTCAAGCCTGTAATCCCAGCACTTAGGGAGGCTGAGACAGGAGGATCGCGAGTTCAAAGCCAGCCTCAGCAACGGCGAGGCGCTAAGCAACTCAGTGAGACCCTGTCTCTATATAAAACACAAAATAGGGCTGGGGATGTGGCTCAGTGGTCGAGTGCCCCTGAGTTCAATCCCCGGTACCAAAAAAAAAAAAAAAAAAAAAGATTCTAACTCACTACCAATCATTCCTCCTTATGTACTTACCTTTCTGGATATAAAAGGGAAATGATCAAGGAAAGACTCTCAGTTGCAATGACATTCATCCTCTCTTGACTATTAAGGACAGGACTATGGGGAAAATGCTAACAGTCTGAGGTTGACTGAAATAGGGGGAGAGCTGCAGGACACATGCTAAGTAAAACATTAGGTCAAGACACTTTTCAGGGGGCTGGGATTATGGCGCAGTGGTAGTGTGCTCGCCTAGCACGCATAAGGCACTGGGTTCGATCCTCAGCACCACATAAAAATAAAATACAGATATTCTGTCACCTACAACTAAAAAAAAAAATAAACACTTTTAAAAAATTAAAAAAAAATTAAAAAAAAAGACACTTTTCAAAAATATTAAACTTCATGTTATTTTCTTTTCACAATTTTAGCATATATAATCTAATCTTCAGTTGTTCCCAAATAAACAAACTATGGAGTGCTTAAAATAGGATTTGGAAGACTTCTTTGTGGACAGTAACTCTAATGAACATAATGTACAGAATCATGGAAAGAGACTAATGACAAGAACTCCTGGGACTGGGCTGTATTTTCATAGAAAACATTTGTTATTTGTGTGTGGAAATCTACAAAATAGCTAAAATATTTGCAAATATTATTTTGTAAGAAAGTTACTCTCATTCCTGAGAATAAAAAATATACATGGATAAGCGATCCAATGACATCAATTTCTGAGAATACTTCCCAAAATTATAGTTTGAATATGTCCCCAAATTTCCTGTGTTGAAAACTTAAGCCCCAAAGTCATATGTTAACTGTATTGGAAAGGTGGGACCTGTGGAAGGTGATTGAATCATAAGGGTGTTACTCTAATGAATGTATGCATTCTTTTGTGAATCAATGGATTAATGGGTTAATAAGAGAGTGGCTTTGTTATAAATGCAAGCTCTCTATGGCATGCTTGCTCTATCTCACCATATGATGCAAGTGAAACCCTCACCAGATGCCAGTACTATGTTCTTAGACTATCCCAGCCTCCAGAACAAAACCAAAAACTTTCTACTATAGTTGGATCTTCAGTGTCCCCCAAAGTCCCATGTGCTGAAGTCTCAGCTCAAGTTGCTACTGGGAGGTAAGGGAACATTTATAAGGTGGGACCTAGTGGAAGGAAATTTTTTCATCAGGGACGTGCCTTTATAGGAGATACTGGGATCTCAACCCCTTTCTCCATTTGTTCCCTGGCTGCCATAAGGTGAGCAACTCCCTCTCACATGCACTCCTGCCATAATTCGTTGCCTCACCACAGGCCTAAAACCAATGGGGCAAATGAACCACAAACTGAAACCTCCAAATTTGTGAGTCAAAATCAACCTTTCCTCTTCTTATGTTGACTCAAATATTTTGTTAAAGTAACAGAAAACAGTTATAGACTATTATTTTTTTTTAAGTCCCCACTGTATCTAGTAAAAATGTGGACACACTGTACTCACTCAGTACTCATGAATTTATTATTATATTTTCTTAAAGCTCTTCACAATTCATGATTGTAGTGCCTAACTCAAATTCCTTTACATTTCTCTAGCAAAATATATACAAAAGCAATGAAGGAGGGGTCCAAGTGATATGCATAGGAAATTTAAAATACAGGCATCTTAAGTTAAAATTTAAATTATGCAAACAGTTCCATGGGCCCATAAAAATGGACAGTGATAACAATTGTAATACAGAAGCACAAGACATAATGTATGGACAGAATACAGTATATCATACTAAAAGTTCCATCAAAAGTTTAAACTAGTAAGGTACTGTTCAATATGTTTGTTTCACTTTTTTTAAATATCATAAAATGAATGCTGTATAAAAACAGAGAGAAATGAGAAAACGTAGAGTAAGAGAGTTAGGTGCTGGCTTTGGCAGCACATACACTAAAATTTGAATGATACAGGGAAGATTAGCATGGCCCCTGTGGCAAGAATGACACACAAATTTGTGAAGCTTTCTGTATTTTTTTGTGGAAAGAGGAAAAAAGAGTAAGAAAGTACAGCAAATCTTCACGATGAATCAAAGTGAGATATTTACAGAAAAAATTCAGCTAGGAAATATACTTCAAAAGAAAGCCAAAGTTTAAGGCTGTCAACAATAGTTTAATGCTTTTGCTTCAGTGTGAGATTGCATTTCTGTACAAATCTCTCTCTAATGTTTTTAATCCCAAGTGCTATTTGACAGTATTTTCCAAAATGAAATAACTCAAAAATAGCTGGAAAAAAACCTTACCATTCAATTATTCAACACTGTCGGGGAAAATTTTCATTTTCCAAGACACTGAATAGGCTAGGTTGAGAAAATATGTAGATTACAAAACAGTATAAAATAATCTAATTTGCATATCAAAATGTGAAACAGGTATCTCTGAGTGATGAGATTAAAGACAATTTCAGATTGAGTATCTCCTATTTGAAATGCTTACAACCAGAAATATTTTTAGATTTCAGATTTTTGAATACTTGCATGAACTTTATACTTGAATATCCCTACATCAAAAATCTGAAGTCGGGGCTGGGGTTATGGCTCAGCGGTTGAGCACTTGCCTTGCATGGGTGAGGCACTGGGTTCGATCCTCAGCACCACATAAAATAAATAAAGATATTGTGTTCATCTACAATTAAACAAAATATTAAAAAAAAAAATCTAAAGTCTGCGGGGCCCAGTGGTGGAACACCTGTAATCTCAGCAGCTCAAGAGGCTGGGGCAGAAATGCAAAGCCAGGCTCAGCAAGAGTGAGACCCTAAGCAACTCAGTGAGACCCTGTCTCTAAATAAAATAAAAAATAGGGCTGGGAATGTGACTCAGTGGTTGAGTGCCCCTGAGTTCAATTACTGGTACCAAAACAAACAAACAAACAAAACTAAAGTCCAAATGTTCCAAAATCCAAAACTTTTTACATTGTTTTACTCAAAAAGTTTCAGATTTGGTAGGATTTCAGATATAGGGGTTTGAGATCAGGAATGCTCAACCTGTAATATTTTTTTCTTTGTAAATTTTTTTTATCTTCTCATTTCATTACAATGAGCATTATTACTTTCATAATCTGAAAATATTTTTACATTGAGTAAAAAAGAAATAATGGTAGATCCCCACTAAGCATATAGATAATAACTACAAACTCTGTAAGTCCATGTAATATACAAACATATATGTAGTTATATATCTAAACTTACACACTTATGTAAGTACATATCTCAAGTTCTGATTTTTTGAAAATCAGTATTTCTTCAAAATTGTAATTTCAACTTTCTTCAGCACCTCGAAGGCATAAAGGGACATTTGTATCATCCTAAGGCAACCAGTTCTGACTGTTTCAATTCAATTTATTTTTAGTTTGCTTTCCAATTGGTCAGTGTGTGGTGGTGTGCATATCTTCCCTTTTGAGTTTCTGCCTGCCTCCAAAAAAATGACTAAACTAAATCAGCTCTATAATATACTGCCTGGGGTTCAGAAGGAAACCACAGCAGAATGCCTCTTCTTTAATAATTTAGAGTGGAGTAATTATCAGTAAGAACCCTAAGAAGCAAAGGGGAAACATCAAATAAAGTTACTCAGACATTCAGGCAAGTCTGACTTTTCATTCCTTCTAAACATCTCCAGTAAAACACTATATGGGAAGATGAAATAAAATACACAGAAAGATAAGAGAACAACTTTAAAAAATCACAATTATCTCAGAATTCATAATAATTTAGTAATTTAATACTGAACTAACAATGACTGCATAGTAAAGATATGATAATCAGATTCTACTTATTCAGATAAGTTATAGAGTATGGTATGCTGAATCATTTACAAAGAATAGTAAAGACATGTAAGAATTCATAAAATTTGAATACAGGTCAGAGAATGAAAAAAGTACTTACCACTAAGTCCCAATTATTTTGTTCAAGCAATGTAATAGCTTCATCAATGTTTTCAATGCCAGTACATGCCTAAAAACCAAATAAATAAGCATTTTAGGCATAATTTTAGAAATGGGGAAGTTAATTAGATTTAAAAAAGCAAACGGCATACATAATATGTAACTGAAGCTCAATAAAATATATAAATAAAGCCAAGACACTAAACAGCTAACACTTCTGTAAATTGCAAAGTAAATTTAGATTACACTAAAATAAAACACAATTTAAAAAATAACATGTGCTTAAATATTGAGATTTGGAGCTCAGTATAACCTCTAGATCTCTAATTGCTGGAACAATTTTACCAAAAAAGTTCTAATGAACATTCATACATAAATAACTGAACTCAAGTCGAAACATAACTAATGTAAAAATTAACTAAAAACAAGTAACAGACCTAAACTATAACCTAAATCTATAAAACGTCTAAGTCCTTCACTAATTCAGTAGCCATCAGACATTTATGGCTGATGAAATAAAATACACAGAAAGATAAGAGAACAACTTTAAGTTCTAAGTCCTTACAACCTGGCTCAACTAAGTTAAGATGTGCTGTAAGTGTAAAATATACATGACTTAGTATAAAAATCTAAATGTGCCAAGTGCAGTGGTACATGCTAGTCATCTCAGACATTTGGTAGGCTGAGGCAGGAAGATCTTAAGTTCAAGACAGCTTCAGCAACTGAGGCTCTGAGAATATTAGTATGTTAACATCACATTAAAATTAATTCAAAGTACACATTGTATCACATTTGGACCATAGTAAAGTTAAAAAAAATTGTTATGTTTAACAATTTTAAATCAGGAGCCATCTGTAGATATCCTTACCAGTGTTTTTATTTCTTTGTATTACTTTAAGTTTCTATCTAGTGCCCTTTCACGTCCCCCAGTAGATTCCTTTTAGCATTTCTTATAGGACAGATCTAGTAGTCATGACATCTCTAACCTTTAGTATCTGGGAATGTCAATTTCTCTTTCAATTTTGGTGGACAGTTCTTTACTTCATGTTTTGTTGTGGTTTTTTATTTTTTATATCTTTGGCAAATTAAATATGTTGTCATCTTGTCATTTGGACTGTACAGTTTTTGATGAGAAATTGACTATTAATCTTATTAGTGATCATTTTTATAGCCACATGTCAATGAATGATGGGTATACGTTCTGCGAAATGCCTTCATAGATGATTTTGTCTTTGTGTAAGCATTATAGTGTACTTGTACAGATCTAGATGGTATAGGTCAAACACTTGATGTAGTCAAAAGACACAACAATGTAACATGGCATACTGTTTTGTAGCAGACTTTTCTTTGGACCCCTAGAAGGAAACATGCTCAGTGATATAAAAGTATCCTATAGTGGATGCATAAACTAGTAATACTAGCCATTTATTATCATTATCAAATATTATGTCCTGTACACAACTGTGTTATACTTTTATATGACTGACAACATAATAGGTTTGTTGACACCAACATAACCACTTTATGACTGCTGTGAATTTACTAGGCAATCGGCTTTTTTCAGCTATGCTGTAATCTCATGGTATCACCTCTATATGTGCATTCTCTTGTTTATCAGAGTAAACACAGTGCATAACTACATAAAAATCGCTACTTGCTATTATCAAGATACTTTCTGGGGACTGGAAATGTACTTCCATGGCAAAGATGTGCTTAGCATGTGTGAGACCCCAGGTTAGATCCCCAGAACTACAAAAAAAAGAGAAAGAAAGAAAAAGAGGAGGAGGAAAAGGATTCTTTTTGGCTTTTGACAGTTTGATTATAATGTGTCTTGGTATAGGTATCTTTGTGTTTATCCTTCTTGAAACCTACTGAACTTCACAAAGATGTAGAGTCTTAATTTTTATGATATTTGGGAAGTTTCTGACCATTATTTATTCTTTTTTAAAAAGACTGTTTGTTTAGGGCATTGGGGATTGAACCAGAGATGCTTTACCACTGAGCTACATCCTCAGCCCTTTTTCTTTTGTTTATTTTTAGACAAGGTCTCATTTAGTTGCTTAGGGCCTCACTACATTGCTGAGGCTGGTTTGAACTTGTAATCCTCCTGCCTCAGCAACTCAAGCCTACGGATTACAGGCATGCACCAATTCTCCTGGCCAGCCATTATTTATTCTTTAAATATTCTTCCTCTTTCTCTCTTTCCTCTGGTATATATTTTCCATTGCATATATGTTGTTATGCTTTTCTCAGGCTAGTGATTTGTAATACCATACTGTTGTGATCCTGGGCAATAGCAGTGAGACACGGCTCTCAGACAATTACACCATCATAAGAGTGAACAACTGATACTCAAAAATGTGCTATGCTATTGAACTATGATGTTCAATACAATAGTTGTATTAAATGCATTTTCGACTTACAATACTTTCAATTACAGTGGGTTTAATGGGAGGTAAACACATCATCACTTCAAGAGCATCTAAGTCAGTATTATTATACTTTTGGTTTCTACTCCCTTTTTTCTATGATTTTACAGAAAACTATATAAACAATTATAAATCTGTAACCATATAATGTATAAAGTAACCATATAATGTATAAAGATGTAAGTCCTGACAAGAACATCAAGTGGAAATGATAGGCTGTATAGGAGCAGAAGTTTTGTATACTACTGAACCTAAAATGATACTAATTCAAAACACATTTATAATTAAAGAGATTATTTGTAATCCCAAGAGTGACCTATAATAACTTGTTAAATATACACAAAATAGGAGTGCAGTACCAAAAAATGTGAGTTATAAACAAAGAGGAAAGCAATAATAAAAGAATTGAGGAAGAAAAGATATGATACATTTGTTCATGACACATTTTCAGAACAGCAAATGCAGCCAGGCATGATGGTGCACGCCTGTACTCCCAGCACTTTGGGAGGCTGAAACAGGAGAATCGTGAGTTCAAAGCCAGCCTCAGCAATGGCGCAGTGCTAAGCTACTCAGTGAGACCCTGTCTCTAAATAAAACACAAAACAGGGCTGAGGATGTGACTCAGTGGTCGAGTACTCCACTGAGTTCAATTCTTGGTACAAAAAATAAGAACAGCAAATGTCAGAAATGCTTCCATAAATAATTATTATATGCATAAATGAATTAAACTCTTCAAATAAAAGGTAAAGATGAGTAGAATGAATAAAAAGACATAATCTAGCTATATACTGCTTATAAGAGACTTGCTTCAGATCCAAAAAGAAAAATAAGCTGAAAGCGAAAGAATGGAAAAAGCTATTCCATGCAATTAGTTACCCAAAGAGAGCTTAGTGGCTACACTAACATCATATGAAACAGACTCCGGGTCAAAAAATTCATATTAGAGAAAAATAAGCATATTATATACTGGTAAAAAGGATAATGCATCAAGAAGATGTAAATATGATAAACTTATACATACCTAATAGCAGAGTCCCCAAAATATATGAAGAAAAGAGCTGAAAGAATTGAAAAAAGAAATAGTTCTACAATAATAGTTGGGGACTTCAATATGACACTCTCAATAATGGAAAGAATAACTAGACAGAAGATCATTAAGAAAATAAGACTTGAAAAATGCCATATAGCAACTAGACATTAACAGACATACATAGAACATTCAACCCCAAAAACAACAGGAATAAATATTTTTCATAAGCATACATGAAACATTCTCTGGGACAGAGGTTAGTTAGAACACAAATCAAATCTCAAGAAATCTTAAAAGAAATCAAACAAGAACCTTTTCCAACCACAAAAAAAAAAGTGTATCTATAAACACCTTCTTTTAAAAAGAAGAAAGATTATAAATTAATAGCTTACCTTTACCTTTGAGGAATAAACAAAAAGAAATATTAAACTCAAAGCCAGCAAATGAAGGAAATAAAGATTATAGCAGAGATAAAATGAAATAGAGAACAACAACAAAAAGAGAAAACCAAAAAACCAAAATTAGTTTTTCTAATACTTTCACAAACTGACATAATTTAACTTAAAACTACTTACACTAAGAAAAAAGACCCTAATTGTTAAAATGAGAATAGAAATATGAATAATGACCTTATGGAAATAAAAATATGAAAAAGAATATCAGGAAGAATTACATGTTAACAAATTGGAAAACCCAGATGAAATTTTAAAATTCCTAGGAACACACTACCAAAATTGACTCAAGAAGAAAAAGGAAATTTGAAACTACCTACAAATAAAGAGACAACATCAGTAATCAAGACTTCCAACGAAGAAAAAACCAGGAATACACGGCCTCATTAAATTCTACCAACCTTTAATGAAGAATTAACACCAATCCTGCTAATACTATTCCCCAAAATATTGAAGAGAACAATTCAGAAACAGAGCACAAGAAAATTATAAACCAACATATATTAGGAATATCAATGCAAAAATCTTCAATAAAATACTACTAAGACCAGCCCGTCATGATGGCATACACCTCTAATCCCAGAGGCTCGGGAGGCTGAGGCAGGAGCATTGCAATTTCAAACCCAGCCTCAGCAACCATGAGACCCTGTCTAATGGTCACTAAGCAACTCAGTGAGACCCCTGTCTCTAAATAAAATACAAAATAGGGCTGGGGATGTGGCTCACTGATTGAGTGCCCCTGAGTTAAATCCCTGGTACACCCCCCCACCCCAAAAAAAACCAAAATACTACTAGACTGGACACAGCTTTATAATAAAAGAAATATACACCATGATCAAAACAGATTTATCCCAGGATTGCAAAGGTGGTTCAACATATAATAATGATTATCCTACATTAATAGAATGAAAGGGGAAAAAACCATAATAGCTAAAAGCACACCGAAAAACATTGGGGGAAAAAATAAACACTTTAGTTATTAAAACACTTAACTATAAAGAAACTTCCTTAGCATGATAAAAGACATTTATTTTAAAAAAAAAAAACAGAACTAACATTATACTCAATTATGAAAGATTAAATCCTTTGCCCAAAGATCAGGAATGAAATAAGGGTAGCTCCTTTTGCCACTTCTATGCAACACAATAATGGAACTTCCTGGAAAACCAAGAAAGGCAAGAAAAAGAACACGCTGAAACTGAAATAGAGTAAGTAAAACTATATACAGAAAATTCTTATGTATAGAAAATCCTAAAAAATTCACTTACACACATGTACACACACACACGCACGCACGTACTAATGCATGCAGTAAAACTGCAGGATAAAAGATCAACACAGGAGGGGCTAGGATTGTGGCTCAATGGTAGAGCGCTTGCCTCGCATGCGTGAGGCACTGGGTTTGATCCTCAGCAACACATAAAAATAAAATAAAGATAGTGTGTCCATCTACAACTAAAAAATATATATTAAAAAAAAATCAACACAGGAAACTCAGTTTTATTTCTAAAAACTTTACCAATAAACAATCCATAAAAGAATTTTTTTAAATTCCATTTATGATACAATCCAGAATAAATACCTAAGAATAAATTTAACCAACAAAATAAGAACCTTATATATTTAAAATTACAAGATATTACTATAAGAAATTTTAAAAGCTTTCAACAAGTGAAAAGACATCTTGTGCTCATAGAGTAAAAGATAATATTAAGAAGAAAACACTATCAAAATGATCTGCAGATTCAATGCTATTCTTACTAAATTCAAATGGGCCTTTTCTGTATGTATATAAAAGCTGATACCCAAAATAAAAACAGAACACAAGGAGTCCAGAGTATTGAAAACAATCTTAAAAAAGAAGAACAAAGTGGGCTGGGATTGTAGCTCAGCGGTAGAGCACTTGCCTCGCATGTGTGAGGCCCTAGGTTCGATCCTCGGCACCACATACAAAGCAATAAAATAAAGACATTGTGTCCATCTATAACTAAAAAAAATATTTAAAAAAAAAAAAAGAACAAAGTTAGAAGACTTACACTTTCCAGTTTTAAAATTTAGTATTGTCACCCCACAGTATCAGCAAGGGATTGGTTAGTTCCAAGACCTCTGGCAAACACCAAACTCTGTGAATACTTAAATTCTTTTTTTAAAATCGTGTAGTATATGCATATCACATACATACTTTCTTCTATACTTGAAATCACCACTAGATTACTTAAAATACCTAATACAGTGTAATATGATATAGTTGGTACACTGTACTGCTTAAAGAATAATGGCAAGGAAAAAAAAAGTCTGCACATATTCAGTACAGATACAATTTCCCCCAAATTGTTATTTTTCAAATTGCTGGCATATGATATATGACTAATTTTTACACATTGACTTTGTACACAGATTTGTGAGTTTACATGGTTTTTCTATAGATTTCTAATACTTTAACTGCAGAGAACTGCCATATGCAAATAAAGACAATTTTTCCTTTCCTTTCTTTCATTTTACAAATTTGTTTTTACTTCTTTTCCTTCCCTTATTAAGCTGGATAAAAACTTCTAATATAATGTTGAATACAATTGGTGAGGATACCCTATCTTAGAAGAAAAGTGTTCAATCATACCCTATTACGTTAGCAGTAGGTTTATCATAGATGGTATTCATCAGTCTGAGGTTTCCTACTATTCACAGGATGCTGAGAGGTTTTACCATGAATTGTTGGTGTCTTTTGCCAACTACTTTTCTGTATTTATTGAGGTAATCATGAGAATTGACCTTTAATTTGCTAATATTGTCAATTCCACTCACTGACTTTAAAATGGTAAATAAGCCTTTTATTTCTAATATAAATCCCACTTAACTCATGACATATTGTCTTCTTTATATATTCCTGGATTCAATTTACTAATATTTAAGGGTTTCAGCATATATATTTATGATGAATATAAGTCTATAGTTTTATTTTCTTGAAATATCTGTTTTATTTGGGTACTAAGTGAATGCTGGCCTCACAGAAGGAATGCACAAGCATTCCCTCATTTATTTTCTAAAGGAGTCTATATAAATTGGTATGTTTGATAAAATTCACCAATGAAGTGATTTGGGTCTCAAGTTTTTCCAAGGGAAGTTTTAAACTAATAATTTACCTTTTAAAAATCTTTGCAAGGCTATTAAGATTTATTTCTTAATATTGGTAATTTGTATCTTCCAAGGCATTTAATGTATTAGCAAAATTTGCCCATATTTTCCTCATAGTAGTTTTAAATGTGGAGGGCCTATAACAATCCCCCTACTTTCATTCTCAATGAAGAATGAAAAAAATTACCATAAGAACATCAGGAATTATTACAGGATAATTCGTGAAGGTTTTCCCCCTTGATTAGCCTAAAAGTTCTAGAATTTTCTTAAATATTTAAAAAGTAGCAGTATTTGCTTTTATTATTTTTCTCTATTATTTGTTTTCATTTCACTTTCTCTGTGTTATTTCCTTCCACTTATTTAAGTTGCTCTTCTAATTTCTTAAGGTGAAAGATCAATAATTTTAAATCTTTCTAACTTTCTAACATAAGCACTTATATCAATAAATTTACCTCTAGACACTGCTTTAGCTATACATCACTAATACTTAAATGTGTTTTCATTATCATTCAGTTCAAAACATTTTCTACTTTTCCTCATAATTTCCATTTTGACCTCATGTATTTTATTTGGGAAGATGTCACTTAATTTCCAAATGTTCAGGAATTTTCCAAATTTTTGCAATTAATTTCTAACTCCATTTTGGTCACAGAACATTATATATGTAATTTTAGTCCTTGGAAATTTTTCAAGACTTCCTTTCATAGCCCAGTGATCTGTATTGTTAAATGTTTCATATGCACATAAATATGTATTCTACCCATTATTGTATAGAGCTGTCTTTAATTCTAGCTGCTGATACTGTTCAAATTTTCTATATTTTTAGTGATTGTTTATTCTATTGCTTATTTAGACTGTACATTATCTCCACTTATAATTATGGATTTATCTATTTCTGTCTACAATTTTGCTAATTTTTGCTTGATACAATGAGTGTACACAGATTAAGAACCAATTCTCTTATAGTAAGTTCATTTTGTCTTTAGCAATATTTCTTGTACTGAAGTCTACTTTGATACTAATACAGCCATCTAGCTTTTTGATAACAGTTTGATGGCAAATCTTCTTGTCTGTTTCGGATGAGGGTCTTGCTATGTTGGCCGGGCTGGCCTTGAACTTGTGAACCTCCTGCCTGAGCTTACTGTGTAGCTAGAATTATAGGCCTGCGTCACCATACTCAGCATGTTAGCATATATTACTTATGTTTTTCAAATGTAGATGTATTTATTCAGGACATTTCTTTTAGACAGTCTATAGTCAGGCATTCCTTTTATCCCATCAGACATCTCTTCCTTTTGAATACAGTATTTAAACCACTCATAATTAATATAGTAATTGATATAGTTTGTCTTAAGCCTACCATCTTCCTACTTCTTTTCTAACTATCCCACTTTCTGGTAGCTGTTAGAAATTATTTTACTCTTCTACAGTTACAATGTATAGCACAGTGTTTGTGTATTTTTATAAATCTGGAACATTCTTCACTTTTATTTATTTATTGTCTCTGTCACAGAATTGATTATACCCTTTTCAGAGCTTCCAAATAGGTACTTCTCATTTTAGTTCCCAAATTACCTTTTAAATTCTCCATATATTTAAATAGTAATGACTCTATCTGCTATTTCATTTTCTTTATGTAAATCTTCTAGTTTATACATCTACTGAGTTCTTTCAGGAATTCCATTAGATTCCTTTTAAAATTGAATCTTCTATTTTTCACTACTTTCTCGACTTAACAAATTCTACTCTTCATTGTTTTATATATTTTAAACATACACATTTTAAAGTCTCTTTGAGATTGTTATCAGTTCTCAATTTTTTAGGTCTAGAGGTTACGTATAGGATTGTTTTTATTTTTCTTTCGGTGAGGGGGGTTGTGGGAATCAAATTCAAGGCTACTACTAAGTTATACCCCCAGTCTCTAGATCTAGACTTTTGACATCTGCTATGATTGTGGTTTTTCTGTGGTACATAACATCTGACATCAAGCTCATCTTTAGTAGGAATTATTATCATGCCTTAGATTGTAGTGGTTTCCTTAAAATATGTTTAAGTCCTTTGGGTAAACAAGTGAGAAAACTGGGTCAAATGGTGGTTCCATCTCCAGTTTTCTAAGGAAATCTCCATACTGCTTTTCAAAGTGGTTGCACGAACTTGCAGTCCCATCAGCAATGTATGAGTGTACCCTTTTCCCCACATCCTCACCAACATTTAATGTTACTTGTATTCTTGATGGTAACTGTCATTCTGACTGGAGTGAGATGGAATCCCAGGGTAGTTTTAATCTGCATCTCTCTAATTGCTAGAGATGTTGAACGTTTTTTCACATATTTGTTGACCATTCATATTTCTTCTGTGAAGTGTTTGTTCAGTTCCTCTGCCCATTTAATGATTGGGTTATTTGGTTGGTTTTGTTTTGTTTTGTTTTGGGGAGGTTGTTTTTTTGAGTTCTTTGTATAACCTAAAGATTAATGTTCTATCTGAGGTGTAGGTGGCAAACATTTTCTTCCATTCTGTAGGCTTTCTCTTCACATTCTTGAGTGTTTCCTTTATTAGTTTGATACCATCCTATTTATTGATTTTTTATTTTACTTCTTGCACTTTACAAGTCTTGTTGAGAAAGTAAGTTCCCAAGCCAATATGATGAAGACCTGGGCCTACATTTTCTTCTAGCAGACACAGGGTCTCTGGTCTAATGCCTAGGTCCTTGATGCACTTTGAGTTGAGTTTTGTGCAGGGTAAGAAATTCAGGTTAAATTTCATTCTACTACGTAATGATTTCCAGTTTTCCCAGCACCATGTGTTGAATAGGCTATCTTTTCTCCAATGTATGTTTATGGTGCCTTTGTCTAGTATTAGATTACTATATATATGTGGTTTTGCCTGTGTGTCTTCTATTCTGTTCCATTGGTCTTCATATCACTCACACATTGTTGGTGGGACTGCAAACTGGTACAACCATATGGAAGATAGTACGGAGATTCCTCAGAAAACTTGGAATAAAATCACCATTTGATCCAGTTATTCCACTCCTTGGTACATACCCAAAAGACTTAAAATCAGCATACTACAGTCACACTGCTACATCAATGTTTACAGCAGTTCAATTCACAATAGCTAAGCTATACAACCAACCTAGGTGCCCTTCAACAGATGAATGGATAGAGAAAATGTGGTACATATACATAATGGAATATTACTAAGCCATAAAGAATGAAGTCATGGCATTTGCCAGTAAATGGATGGAACTGCAGACTATCATGCTAAGAGAAATAAGTCAGTCCCAGAAAACCAAAGGCCAAATGTTCTCTCTGATATGTAGGTGCTAAAACATAAGAGTAAGGGAGGGAGGGAAGAATAGAAGGTTGTTGGATCAGACAGAAGGGAATGAAGGGAAGGGAAGGAGGATGGGAAAAGGAAAGACAGTATAATGAATCAGACATAACTTTCCTATGTTCATGTATGAATACATGACCAGTGAAAGTATGTATGAATACATGACCAGTGAAAGTCCAGAAGAATGAGATCCTATATAAGCGATCATGTAAGAATAATACATCAAAACATACTCTACTGTCATGAACATCTAAAAAGAATAAAAAACTTTTTTAAAGTTTTTTTAAAAAGTGTTTCTTACCTTTGCCTTAGTTTGGACTTTAGGAATTTCAGTGGTTCTGGACCAAGTTTCATTTGTATGAACTCAGTCTTAACCTTCTAAAGCTTTTTTTTTTTTAGAATGATGATGACTTTACCTCATGACCCAAGATAAATGGTCACCTGGGAATACTTCTTTACTGCTTCCTGAATCCTATCCTTCATCTCCAGGCATGAAACCAGCCTTCAGCCCCTAATATTTATATCCAGTTCAGAGGGCCCATTTGCTTTCAGCAACTGGTTATGGTATTGACACTGGTTTTCCTTTTATAATATGTGAGAACTGTCCATTCTTTGTTTTCTTTTTGGGTTTTTTTTTTTTTTTTTTTGGTACCCAGGTACTCAACCACTAAGCCATATCCCTAGCCCTATTTTGTGTTTTACGTAGAGAGAGGGTCTCACCGAGTTGTTTAGCACCTCACCATTGCTGAGGCTGGCTTTGAACTCGTGATTCTCTTGTCTCAGACTCCCAAAGTGCTGAGATTACAGGTGTGTGCCACAGCACCCAGCCTTTCTTGCTTTTTAATTTGACTGAATTTAATTTTTTGTTGTTGTTACTCCTTTATTTTATTCTACTGATTGATTGTATTTTGCATGAGAGGGATTTTGGTTTATTATGCCATACTATTTGAAAGTCTATCACTCTTTGTTCATTCCTTTTAAAAATAAAAATAACCATAAAACATTCCATCTCGATGGTAAAGCACCATTGGGTTCAATCCCCACTATCAAAAAAAAAAAAAAAAAAAAAAGTGCCATGCCCTGGTGTACCCTCCATAACTTTTAACAATTTTAACATTTGCCAAATATATTTCAAATCAACTTTTTTTCATGCCAAGGATCAAACCCAGGCATGTTTAATCACTTAACCACTTAGTTACATCCCCAGCAACCCCCCACTTTCTTTTTTGGAGACAAGTAGGTTCCAAAATTACAGACATGAGCCACCATGCCCAGTCTCAAATAAACTTTTTTTAAGTGAGAAAAACTTAAATCTCCAATCCCTTTCCACTTCATTTCCTTTCCTAATCCCTTCCCCAAAACTGTGAGAAAATTACACACTTGCTTATATACTTTTACAATATGTACAGTATGAAGAATATTGAATTTTCTTTTCTCCTCCTTTCCCCACACCCCCAGTACTGAAGACAGAACCTGGGCACTTTACTACTGACCTACATCCCCAGCCTTTCTTTTTTGGAGACAGGCTGAGTTGTTGAGGCTGGCCCTCAACTTGTAATCCTTCTGCCTCAGCCTCCCAAGTATTGGGGTTTCTGGTATGCACCATCACACCCAGTTTTCTTTTGCTTCAAGTTTTCCATAAATCACATCAGTCTGAATATATCCTTTTGTTACATGGACAGTGATTTCCAGATGTCTCTATAATCACTTATTCCCTAAAAGCAAGGATCTTTCTTCTTAGCTATTCCACAGATCTCACTAGCACTTAATTCCCTGGATTAAGTCCTTTCCTGCTTAAAATACCTGGACATTTATTTATTATTTTGGTTTTTACCAAACTATGACTGATACAGAAAGCTCTCCTCCTTCCAATAGCTTCCACTGAGCAATAGATGCAATAAAAACAAAACAGGCTAAGAATAGTAATAGTGTACAGTTTTTCAGACTCAAGTATGCTGGAGATATTTTTCCAGTTTTTTAAAACATTTATTTTTATTGACAAATAAAAATTATATATATTTATCATATACAACATGATGCTTTGAAATATGTATATGCTGTTGAATGACTACATTGAGCCAATATATATACTGCTTCACATATTTATCACGTTATGTACTGAGAACACCTAAAATCTACCCTTAAGCAATTTTCAACCATATAAACCATTTAGTAACTGCAGTCACTATGCTGTATAATCAATTTCTTAAGGTTATTCCTAACTGAAATTTTATATCCTTTCATCAATACCTTCCCAACTTCTCAGATTCTAGTTTTGATAAAAAACCATTCACCCAAATCTCCCTTTAATTTTCAGTATCACTCTCTCTTTACCCCTCAAAGACAACTATTTTTGTTTGTTTTGGAGTGTATGTATATGTGGGTGTGTCCTAACCACTACCCTGAAGGAAACCATACTATAACAGGATACACACTATAACAGTATGTAAAATGTGTAAAAGGATTAAATATAGAAGGTAATTGACAATACACATTAAGATACTTACTTCAAATTAAGTAGTATATGGGCAAGGTTTTTTTCTGCAGGGGGTGGTAACTGGGGATTAAACTCAGGGGCACTCAATCACTGAGCTACATGCCCAGCCCAATTTGGTATTTTATTTAGAGACAGGATCTTACTGAGTTGCTTAGCATCTCGCTTTTTCAAAGACAGGCTTTGAACTCACAAACCTCCTGTCTCAGCCTCTCAAGCCGCTGGAATTACAGGCATGTGCCATCAGGCCCAGTAATGGGCAAGTTTTTTAAAGATCAACTGAAGTGAACCAAGCAAATAAAAGGTGTACAACATTTTTTTAGAAAACATCATGATTTGTTTGTTTATTTATTCTAATTAGGTATATATGACAGTAGAATGCATTTTGATTCATTCTATGTAGGAGCACTCCCATACCTTCAACCCCTTCCTTCCTTCCATCTTTCCCCATTCTATGCTAATGGACTGTGCGCTTGACACAGAGCACCCCATTGTTTGTAACTTTGGGGCCACGACTGGTCCGAGGACTGTATATATGCTTTTGCACTTTCTGGAATAAAGGGGCTCTGCATATGGCTCTGGCCGAAGCAGTCTTACCAGCCCCCAGAATCTGGGTGGAGTGACGTCAAAGACCATCACCCCAAAACCTCCCGTGAGACCCCACTTCAACTTCCCCAAGGACCCTTACTTCGCTTAGCATCATATTTTCCAAACCCATCCATTTACTGCAAATGTCATAATTTTATTTCTAGGTCGGTTCCAGTTTAACTATTATGAATTATGCTGCTATAAACATTGATGTGCCTGTGTCACTATAGTAAGCTGTTTTTAAGTCCTTTGGGTATAGACCAAGGAGTGGTATTGTTAGGTTCAATAGTGGTTCCATTCCAAGTTTTCTATGGAATCTCCATAATGCTTTACAGATTGGTTGCACCAATTTGCAGTCCCACCAGCAATGTATAATAAATAAATAAATAAAGACATAATAAAATCTGAAGAAATCTTCAGATCCTAGTTCGAGGTCCACCTGCTCCATACAGTCCCCCCTTCCTCACCATCACACTTCCCCTGATTATGCCCCATCGGATGTCAAGCTCCTCAAGGACAAGGGCTCTGCTGTATATGTCTCTTCACTTCCTTTCCCCTCACCTATCTCATTATCTCATATACATTAATTGTTCCTTAATCATTCTTTGAATTAATTATTTCATAGTGACACTGGCTATAGGAAACTTCACATGTCAACTAATTCATTAGAGTCCTTTTCAAGCAACTCCTGGAGGAGGAATCTAATGCATCACAAAATTAGTAATATTCATATGTATTGTCACTTTAAAAATAATATAATTTTTAGAGATGATTAAAAAAAAACAAACAACAAAACTCTTAAAAAATCATGGTTAAAGACATAGATGCGTGAAATAAAGGTATGTTTTGGAAAGTAAAAGTAGGTAAAGCCACTTAGATCTTGGTTTCTAATACCATTCTCCAATTAAAGGAACCAGGGTTCCAAGGAGAAATGGCTGATTCCAGGTAGGCAGTATACCAAATGAGCCAGGAATACCTTGTAGTAGTATAAGAATGCAAGCAGTACTCAAATACAAACAGTACAACTGTGAACATACACAGGGACACACACATGCTCACACACACACACACTATATATATATAAAAGGAGATTACAGAGATGCAAAGCTATCTGAAGACCTCATGGCCAAAGGTAGAACACCTCAGAAAAATAAATAATGTAGTATTGGATTATAACCCCAAGTATAAAATAAAGATCCATGAGTACACACTCATATAACTAAATAACTGAATAAATAAAGACGAGACAAGCCAGGCACAGTGACACACACCTGTGACCCCAGCTACTCAGGAAGCTGAGGGAAGAGGATCACAAATTCTAGGCCAGACTGGCCAAGTTAGCAAGACTCACAGTAAAAAACAGGAAGAGCTGGGGCTGTAGCTCAGTGGCAGAACACTCCTAGATTCAACACCCACTACTGGAAAGAGGGGGAGGGGTTGTTTAAATTGTATGTTTCCCTGTATTTGTTTTTCATTAATAACATCCACATGAAAATAATCTGAATCTGCATTCTTCTAAAACAGCTACTTATGTCTTCCTGAGAATAATAAACCTGACTGAAATATTAAGAACTCTACCTGTAAGGTTAAAAAATTTATTGTTCTCAGGAAAAGGCAGCAAAAGTCAAGAAAAGAGAAAAAGAAAAAGACATGTGGGCCTCTGAAGGAAAGAGGATGAAAGGGAATAAAGAATACAAGATCAATTATTTTGATTCTAATCTATTTTATTAAAAATAATTCACCAACTTCCTCACAGTATATTTGTGCCTCATTCAAACAAATGTTACAGTCACTTTGGTGTTTTAAGCAGGTCTCATAAAATAGTAGTTCTCCAAGCATCCTTATAAATTTAAGGCATGGCATTTCTAGACAGCTTTGATTAATGAAATTCCAAAGTGCCTATTTTCATTAGGAAATAATATATCCCTGAAGAGTTTAAGATAACTCTTACTGAATCATTTTCAAAGTTCCTGATAAATCCAACAGATATAAGGATTTCATGATATCACATACAGAAGTGGACAGATGATCACTTGAACTGATGTTCAATTCAAGATCTTTCTATAACCAAAAAAGGTAAAGTACTTACAAATACAGTAATTATTCCAGAAATCCTCATTGCTATTAATAGAATCCTCAAACTTATGCTACCTAACTACATGTGACAACTGAGAAGCTGAAATACAACTAATAAAAACTAAGATGTGCAGTAAATACAAAATATACACCAAATTTCTTAGAAACTAAAGAAAAATATTTTGATGATTTTTACATCAATTACATGTTAAAATGATAATACTCCAGATACACTGGATTAAATGAAATATATGATTAATTATTCTGTTCCTACTTTATAAATATGGGTACTAGAAATTTTAAATTACATATGTGGCTCACATTATATTTTTACTAGACAGTACTGCCTTAAACTCACCTTCCTTTATAGAAAATCACACAAAGCATACAAAGAAATCCTACAATAAATCAATTGGGAGTTCCAGGTTAAATACTAACTACCCAACTAAATTATATCTGGAGGGTTATTTTTTGGTATCCAGATTCTTCTATTACTCTCTAGTAAAGCATTTATCAGACTATATTTTAATTCTGTTTATATACTTATCTTCTGTATCCCTTACTAGATTCTGATCTAAAAGAGAGAAACCCTTTCTTAGTCATCTTTTTACTCCAAGCACACAGAACATCTCTCTTCATACCTAATGCATATTCAAAAGACGGGAAATTCTGAAACACACTACAATGTGGATGAATTGTAAAGATTTCATGCTAAGTAAAATAAACCAGTTACAAAAGGGCAAAAATTATATGATTCTGCTCAAACGTGGCACTAGTATAGCGTCATTCAAAGACAGAAAGTACAACAGTGGTTGCCAGGGGCTGAGAGAGAGAAAAATGAGGAGTTAATGTTTAGTATGGAATTTCTGTTTGGGAAAATTAAAAAAGTTCTAGAGATGCTTTTGGTAGTAAAAGTCACTTAGCAATGTGAATGTACTTAATGTACTTAATGGCACAAAACCGAACACTTGAAGGTGGTTACAATACAGTTTTATGTTATGTATACTTTATTGCAATGTTTCAAAAATCCTATTTAAAATCATCTCTTAGTAACGCTTGGATGGGTTAAGAGTTTTCCTACCTATCTCATCAAAACCAAGTTTTCAAACATCTTGTGGTACATTTTATTTGGGAATTTACCATCATAAGTGCAGAGATCTTTCCACTTTCATTACGAAGTTTCTAACAACTGATTTATATTTCACTTGAGCAAAGATTAACATACCCACCACTAATTCAAAAACTATATTATCATCAACTGTCTTTGAAGCCTTCTGAACATACTTCTTAATCACTTTCCTTTCTCCCCAAAGGTAACCACTAGCATGAATTTTGCCTTTATTATTGTCTTGATTTTCTTAAGAACAGTGTCCTTTCATGAATGGGTAAGACCAAAATATATATTTAATTAATGACATGTAAAATATTCAAGAATTAGTAGTCTCATATTCATTATATTTATTAAGTATAATGTTCCTTATTTTAGACTTATAAAATTCATAATTTGATGAAGGAAATAAACAGAAAAGATGGGAGAAAGAAAGTCAATACAGGGAAAGATGGGGAGAGGAAAGGGGAGGTAAAGAAAAGAAAGGGAAA
>PVHX01004682.1:0-111280 GCA_004024805.1 Geosciurus inauris
CCCAGCACTTAGGGAGGCTGAGACAGGAGAATCGCGAGTTCAAAGCCAGCCTCAGCAATGGCAAGGCGCTAAGCAACTCAGTGAGACCCTGTCTCTACATAAAACACAAAACAGGGCTGGGGATGTGGCTCAGTGGTCGAGTGCCCCTGAGTTCAATCTCCAGTACCCAAAAAAAAAAAAAAAAAAAAAAAAAAAAAAATACCATCATGTTTGCATATGACCTGAGCACATCCTTCCAAATATCTCAAATCATCCATAGGTTATCCTGAATTACTGCATACGATGATAGTGCTATATAGTTGTTAAACTATATTATTTACGTAATAAGGACAAGAAAGAAAGAACTGTACGTGTGCAATACAGAGATTTTTTTTTCTGAATGTCTCCATCTACATTTGGCTGAGTCTGCAGATATGGAGTCCACAGATGGAGGGCTAATTGTATTACTGAGCATCTACTACATGCCAGCTTATATTCCTGGCACCAGGAATATAGCTGCACATAAAACATGGAAATTACCACCCAAAACACACTGCAGTGGAGTGGAGAAAGAACATGAACAAAAACAGTCAGTCAAACACACATAGTACCAGCCCTTCCTTCCAGAAGGACCTTTTCTTTTCTTTTTTCTTTTTCTCTCTTTTTTTTTTTTTTTGGTACCAGGAATTGAACTCAGGGGTACTTGACCACTGAGCCACATCCCCAGCCCTATTTTGTGTTTTATGTAGAGACAGGGTCTCACTGAGTTGCTTAGCACCTCGCTGTTGCTGAGGCTGGCTCTGAACTCGCGATCTCCTGTCTCAGCCTCCTCAAGTACGAAAGGACCTTTTCAAAGCAAGACTCCTAGAAGAGAATCCCTGGAGTTGGGCCTGATACCTTCCACAGCTGTCCTGGAGATGGAGCTTGCTGGGGGTTAGGGACACTCCTCAGTCTACACACAGGTCATCTATATTTTGGTTTAGGGTTTCTTTCTCTTTATTGTTCTTTATCACTATTTGCCTACAGTCACAGGCACCTGTTACTCAACAGGATTAGTGGGAAGATATTACAGAAAAAACACCACATTGCTCTATAATTGCAAGCTGTAAGAATGCAAATTAAAGCCTCTGAAAAGTTTGAAGATCCACACAGCCTTGTTTCTATGTCTTATTTTTTCATATAAACATGCATATCCTATTAATTTTCTTTTCAAAACAGGAGAGGGTAAACTTTAGCTTGGTCTCTCTGAATAAACATATCAGAAAAACAGAATTAATGAGATTTCAATACTTATAATTTCTCTGCTCCTTAAAAATGGTACTGAGTACAAAAGCTATTGAAGACTACTGGGGTTGTATGAAAGAGACTTGGGGGTCAACCTGCAGGGGCTCCCATTGGCCCAAGATAGGACAATTTAGGTATCAAAAATAAACTATCTGTCATGGGATGAAAGGCGCTAAATAAGCTAAGATCCAAGAGTCTACATGAACTGCTGAAGAAAGTCTCTGGTCACTTTTGAGGGTATTAAGAAACCAGCCCAATCTGACAACTAGTGTATAAAGCAAAGAAGCCAATGAAATATAAACCTCTGAGCACACACATGTCCCTGTCCCAAGATTTCGCAGTGGCTGAGATGATGATGTGCACGGGAATGTGCCATGTGAATTGGAAAGAACTGGAGAAAGGTGTGGTTGTTTGGGCAGCTGCTGCTGCAGAGAAAATCACCCTACTTTCATAACACTAGCTAGTAAATCTATTCTCTGTTGAGAGTTTCTATGTGGCAAGTACTTAACATGTACTTAACATTTAATCCTTACAAAAATTCCTTGAGGTGGGTACCAGTGTTTTCTAACATAGTCCTTTGGGTTTAAATACTGGCTCCACCTTTAGTAGCTTTTTCTGGCTGTGAGATCATCACAAGTTACTGACTCTCTTGTGCTCCAGTTTCCTCACCTATAAATTGGAGGTGATAAGAGTGCCTCCCTCCCAGCTCTAGTCATAGTACAATCAGCAAGTTGGGTGCATATCCACTTAGATGATTGTTTGATTTGGTGAGTGTCTCTTTACAGTCTTAGGCAATATACTCCAAGGCCAGGGCCACAGCTCTGTCTAGCACCTTGTCCAGGTCTCCCAAGTGGTAGCAACTCATTCAGTATTTAATGATAAATAAGTGAGCTTGTAGTGTAATAACTGCTCTAGTTCAAACCGCAGCCAATACCTCCAGGGTGGCAAAGCTGGGGATTTTCCCATAATCCCTCGACTATCAAAGGCCTCATCATCATAAGTACCTCAAAGCTCTGGGGACCTGAAGCAACCCAAGAACAATACTGCCTGGGCTCCCCAGGGTTTCAGTAAAGAAGCTGCCAAACTCAGCAATGACAGTTTAACCAGGGCAACCTATCAGTGTTTCAGATTTTGGATACTTGCCCTTCTTAATTTGAGAAACTGACACAATCAGTCCCTGGTGTAGTCTGGGTTTCAGCACCACATTGTACAAGAGGTGCACCACACAGGGAGAAGGGGAAAAGAAGCCGCATGGTCGCAGCTTGCCCAGGCTGTCAGCTCTTCCTGACTGAACAGTGGCTGCAAGTGCCCCACTTGAATCACCTCACTTGATTCTCCCCACAGCCCTCTGCCATAGCTTCTGTCACTCCTAAAACCATGCAGCCTCCACCAGGCAGCCTGAGGTCTACAGCTCAGCAATTGAATAACAGATTTTAGTCCGAATGTGTCAGAAACCAAGCCCATGCCCCTAACCACTAAGTTATACTGACAAGGGGTGAGCCCTCCAAAAAACTTTACAAAACAAAGTTCTTTATCATGAACCCTGAACACCAACAACAAAGATTTGGCAGAATCACAAAGGAGTTTTAGGAACCAGGTAAGAAAAAGTAAATTTTTAAACTAGAGTCACTTGTTACTTTCACAATAAATGGGAAATGCCTGTCATAATTCCAATTTGAGTTGATTCATATCCAAGACAGCGTGTCTGTGTGGCACATATAGTGTGTGTGTTCCATCTTCCTATCTCAAAGGGGCATCCCTGGACCCCTAGAGGTCCCTAACACCTTTGCAGGGCATCTATGAAGTCTAAACTATTTTCACAATAACAGTAAGGCCTTATTTTCCTTTTTCAGGGTTGACAACCATAATGATAGCAGGAAAGCTGTGTGTGTGTGTATGTGTGTGTGTAAGGGGCAGGAGACTGCTAATGCCTGTCAAGAAAGAGGCACCAAACTGTACCAGCCCTGTGTTCCTGACCACCGTACGCTTGCAGGAAGAAAGAGTTTCACTGAAGAATGTCCCCAGTGAAGCAGTATCAATTAATGACTGTGCTATATCACAGCCTTCAGTGTGTGTCTTTCTAACAGTCTGTGATAAAGTATGAAACAGGCCTGTGGCACTTGTGTCACCCAGCAAAGCCCATGGCTGTCAGGAAAGGCAGCTGTGCAGTGGGGGCTACAAGCTGAACTAGCACCTGTTATGGGACATCATCTGTACTGACCTAGGTGGTCATTCAGACTAGAGTACTAGCAGACTGTGCCTGAGAAACGAATGAAACAAGTCTATCACTTCAAGTAAAGCACTGACAGTATTTGTTGCTAGTGATAAAATTCAAACTGTCAAGTGAAAATTAGAATTTTGGAAAACATACCAGCCACTGTGCAGTTGGCATCCACCCAGTATTTTAAAGCCTTTCCTGATGTCAGCACTTGGAACATCTGCATAACTCAAGAAACCAGCATTTCCAAATGACCAATGCATAATGGTACAAAATGATACTTGGGAAGAAGATCAAAACTCATGGTCGCGTCTCAGGTTCCATGTTGCAGCTCATCTTTTAAGAGACTATTTCTTGGGGCTGGGATTGTGGCTCAGTGGCAGAGCACTTGCCTTGCATGTGTGAGGCCCTGGGTTCGATTCTCAGCACCACATATAAATAAATGAATGAAATAAAGGTCTATCAACAACTAAAAAAATATTAAAAAAAAAAAAGACTTAATTGCAACATTAAGTAAAAAAAAAAACGTAAAAAAAAAGAAACTACTTCTTGTTGAGTATTGGTACAGTATCAAAAAATATACACCCACAATTATCTAAAACACTATGAAAATGCACCTCCAGTTTCCAGCCACACATCTGTATGAAGCCAGATTTTCTTCACATCCTTCAACATCCAGGTACAGACTGAATGCCAAAGCAGTTAAGAAAATCCAGCTGACCCACTGAAAAATAGTTCAAATGATATTTTTGGTACATATATTTTACAGTTTTTTAAAATTCAGGGTGTGATTAATCCAAACAGACATTTAACCAACATGCAAAAATATAAAGTGGTATGCCCTTCTGACCAATTTTTTAAAAATAGTTACTTTTTGAAATATACATTCATTTTTATCAAAATTATTTACATTAACATGCAATGGGTATAACATATTTATTATTATTTTGAGAAGAATTAAGGAAATATTTAAACTTCTCAGATTGTTTTGGTTTCTAATGTAATAAATATCAATAGATAAGTTACATAAACAAAAGCTCTTCCTTGTCCCTATTAATTCTTAGGAGTGTGAAAGAGTCCTGAGACCAAAAAGTTTAAGAACCATTGGCTTACAGAGAGGCTTATAAGGCTGTCCTGGTCCCAGGAACTCCCCCATCTTCAAATCTCCAAATCTCTTCCTGCTCTCCAGCTCCCCACCCTCCAGGCCACAGCTGCTGCCACCACTACTGCTACCCAGACAACTTCTGCCCCCACTGCCACCACCAGACTCAGGGGCAGGGCTAATGTTCCCACCTGTTCTAAGGGACTGAGCTCAACTCTAGACAGGATGCTGGAGAAACTCAAAACACCTGATTTCCAAAAGCAAACAAATTTTAGAAAGTATGGCTTCGTTCACCAAAACTGCCCCTCTGAGCCATGGATTGGGTTGGCATGGCTAGCAGACGGCTCAGTCCACTAGGCTCAACAGCAAACTGACTCTAAAGTCACTGGCTTCTCCAGTCTTCCTGGGACCCATCTCCCTGTCTGTGCAGGCCTGACCACTGGTGAAGTGAAAGCTCCCTCTGATGCCACTCAGTTCCTTCCCTTCTGTTCTGAGCAACACCTGAGTCTAGAAGTCACATGTCAGTTCCCTTCCTATTTCAAAAATGCACATTCCTTTATAAAATTCCGTCCATGATGCTACACCCTCTTGGAACAGGTCTTTAGGTGTCTCATGTGCAAAGTACATATTGTGGCCAGAGCCAAATGAGTGAAATGTCATTCAGTCCATATATTCGAGTAGTCAGCAGATTCCTACCACCACCGGGATTTGCAGGATTTTAATCATATTACTACAACATCAAATCCCAAAGAAACATCAATACTGAGACCACCAACTCATAGAAAATTCAGGTCACACAGCTTGATCACACTCACACACTCATACAGGGAAAATTCAATATGGTGGGTTTTTTTTCTTTCAAGATTATTATTTCACAACAAAGTAGATAGGTGACACTGTCCAGTATGTAGAAACAATTACTATTTGAACCAGGCTAACTTGTAGATGAGAATTCTGAGACTTCTTACTCTATTTGCTCCTTTTAAATTTTTCCCTTTCTTAATAATTCTGCCTGAAAAGATGACCTTCCTTCCTTTTGCATTACACCAGCAGTTTGGCAAACTTATCCTTAACTTTCTTTGCCAAAGGTTGATTCTATTCAAAATTTTGCCTTCAGAATCAAAAGCTGTGTGCAACTTACTGGAAGCCATATAATTTGGTCCCACAGACCCTGAAAAGGCTGTCACGGGTGCTGCTTGAGCACAGACTTCACAGGTGGTTGTCATCTCCCATCTTCGTCATTGAGCCACATTTTCTGCTTCATCTTATCTCTGCCACTTGCTGCCTAAGAGACTGTTTCAAAATGTACAAGAGACCTGGATCAAGAATGTGGGTAATGGGGCTGGGGGTATGGTGCAGTGGTAGCGTGCTCGCCTAGCACGCGGGAGGCACTGGGTTCGATCCTCAGCACCACATAAAATAAAAAATAAAGATATTCTGTCCACCTACAACTAAAAAATAAATATTAAAAAAAAAAAAAAGAATGTGGGTAAGCACAGAGTTTCCAAGAGGGGAGGTGGAGCTGTCAGCTAATGAGCTGGCACCACAGCTACAAGGCTTGTATGCTTAAGAAGAGACAAGCCACACACACAGTCGGAGGGAGAAAGGAAAGCCCTGTACACGCAAGGGCACCCCAAACAGGGACCTAGGTAGGGCTCTTAGCTGTCAGAAACAATAAGGAGCCCAGACTCCCAGTGGGGGACAGGCACTTGCAAAGGATGAAGCACAGAGTGCCTCAGTCCACCTGGACAGCAGTTAAGCAGAAGTCTTCTAAGTGCCCCCTTCAGAAAAGGCATAGGCCTTGGTCACTGAGGTGGCCAAAGGGTGACAATACATCCAGATCTCTCCCCTAATTGCTCCAATAGCCCAGAATTTGGCTGAGGTAGTCTTGTCTTTTCTAATCTCTACATCTAACGATGCAATTTGCCAGACACTCCTTCCTACAAGGATGTAATCAGTGGCGTGGACTTGGAGGAACCGAGCATCCTAGTTCCAGCTCCCTCATATCCGTGCAGAGGGAAGAAGGCTGGAGAAGCTTCCTAAGTTTCACTTTCTGTCCCTGTGACTCTACATCAACAGGAAAAGCCAACAGCTCTGGATAATACTCTTCATCTTTCTTGTCACTGCCCATAGCAGAAAAGAATGGCCAGGTCCCCCACAGGCCTCCGGGTTCATCCCAAAGGCTGCAAAGGGGCCCTTACTCCATCATTCCGATCAGGCTGCTTCTCCTTATCTCCTCACTCTGTGGATCATTTCCAAACCCTATCTCTATGCCAAAAATTCCTTCAGCTTTCTCTCTTGGTGACTGGCCTCCCTAAGATTTCACACACACATTCCACAGCTCCCTTCCTGCTTTATGTTTTCTCCTTAGAAATGAACATAAGACAAATGCTATATTTTAGTTATTCACTGTTGGACTCCCCTAATGACTCAACTATTGGAATCCCCTATAGAAGGCCAATTATTAATTCAAAATTCCTGTTCCTTATTACTGCTATAGAAATTTTATGTGTTTTGTTCAATGCTATACCCTAAAACTCAGCACTGTATCTAGCATGAAATAATTTGTTGAATGAATAAATGAACAAGAAAGAGGTTTCAAGCCTGTTTCATCTTCTGTAATCTATCCCGCAGGCCCCATTCACACCATGGACATGACCAAAGGCATCTCAACCCTTCCTGCTTCCAGACCACTTCCAGGTCAACTCCAGAAACTGAGAAGACCATCTCCCACTGAGACCATCAAGCCTCTCCCCTCCTGTCAGCCAGTTTAAGTCTGGCGTGGAGTCCCATCCAGTTGATCTTCACACTGCTCAGACCTGCCCCATCGTCTCCAGTGCCAACTCAGTTACTTTCATTCAGGCCATCACCCCATCTGGGATTTGCTCAGGCAGCTCATTCGCCCTCAGTCTCATACCTTTCCATGCCACAGTCTTTAGAACTGAAGACGAGCTTTCTAAGCCTGCTCTGTGCTTCAGTGATGACCAGTGACTTCCCTCAACTACAGAATCAAATCCAAACCCACCTCTTGCTATACACTTCCTTGTTCTGTTGAAATATGGACAAATGTCCTGTCCCATCAAGAAACCCCATTCCAAGCCACTGCCCAGGACTGTCCATTCCACACTTAAGGTTCTTCTTTGTCCTCCTGGATAGCCACAGCTTGATATCAGGACCCTCTCTAAAGCATCCCCGACTCAGGGACATGGCCTACAAGACTGATAATCAAGAGCTCACCAAGGGCAAGAGCCCTTGTCACAGGTGCATCTTCACATCCACAGTGCCAGGCACATATGGTAGGAGCACAGTGTGGATTTTAGAGCAAGAGGGTGAGCATGCAGAAGTGATGCAGTCCCACCGTCCACACAGCCCACTCACATCAAGGGTATGGCAGCTTCCCTCCACACTGCCAGGCTAATTCTAGAATCCCTTCTCAGCCTACCGGTACTCATTTCTAGAGTTCTCTACTGGGACTTTTATCAGGAAAGGGGTAAGAGATACAATTACACAACATTACACAGAGAATTACCCAACATTACACAGAGAAACATGCCACAAGTTCAAAGATGGAATGCTGAGAAAAATCTTACATCCTAAGCTTAGCCATGAACACGAAAGGTCTTGTTCAAGCTATGCTCTCATTGCACGGAGCAGCTTTATACATCAGGACAGTCGTCAGGGTCAGGAAGTTGTGTGTAGACATATTCTATTACTGGAGTCCTGTCCACAAAGGTTTCAAAATGAGCTGAAGAAAGCAAAAATCACAGTCTCAAGGAAACAGTTAAAGGAGGGAATACTAAATTAAAAAACCAATGGGTCAGCTTAGTGTTCTATGTTTTCCTACCTCCATGCAGTACTAAAATTTCCCTTTATAAATATATAATGTACACAAATTTAAATAAAAAGCTAATTTACCCTATTTGAGATATTTTTTAAAAATCAGCAAACCTTAGGCTGGCAGCTCAGTGGCAGAGCACTTGCCCAGCATGTGTGAGGCACTGGGGTCGATCCTTAGCACCACATAAAAACAAACAAACAAACAAATAAAATAAAGGCATTCTGTCCATCTACAACTAAAAAAAAAAAATCAGTAAACCCTTCCAGACTTTTTCTTTTTTTTCCTTTTTTAATTTTTGGTCAGTGTCTTGGGTCTATATATTGAAATTACAATTACCAATAAATTAAGAAAAGTGGGTATTGCCAAAGGTTCAAGGACTTGGCAATTTTCCAAACTTGACAATTGATAATTGCACCTGTTTTTATTTCTGAAATTCAAGTAACAGATCACACAAAGTACAATGGACATAACTGATATTGTTGTCCTTTGGCCCAAGGTGTCTGATAATTACCTACAAAGCGCTGCAGCCCAGCATCCCTGTGTAAAATCTGTCTCATAATCCCTGACGACAGAGCCTGTAACTCTCAGGCCCTACAGAAGCCAAAATGTCAAGGAGGGATTATATCCACACCCCACTCCACTGGCACTTTCAGGCACAAGAGCAAGTGCCACCCTCATAATCGGACAGACACTTGTCATGGCAGAAGCTTTCAAGTGAACTGCAAAGTGTCATTTCCGACCTTGACAACACAATTAAAGCTCTCTAGGTCAAAGGCAGTTCTCAAGTGAAAATATTTTGCTACTACACCCATATATTCTTCAACAACTAACAAAACAAATGCAGTTTTAAAAAAATACAGGAGAAAAATAAAGCACCTTTCTAGATGGCAAATGTGGAGCTCAGATCACAAACCAGAGAAGCTCAGACCACAAACGCATCCAGCACACAGCAATGTTGCAAGGCCCACAACCCATACAAGCCCAAGCCAGCCACTTCACTGCCTCTGATTTACACTCTCGCTTCTCCCATGGTTGATTTAAAGCATTCCTTCTCCTTCTGAGGATTCCCTCTCCTGGGGCTTTTAGCTATGTAATCATGCAGCATGTGGGCACCACAAAGTACAATACAGCTTCACAAATGTAGCCTTTTAGAAATCAGTGTTTTTTCTGTACAAACTTGTAAAATAGAAGTTCCCCTCAATCCAGAAGACTTTTAGTAAAACATAAGAACTGTTTCAAAGAGCAGGGAGGGGTAAGAAACACAGCAGATGACTTAGAATCCTTGTTTTTGGTCCCACTTATTTATATGCCACTTCCCAGACCTCAGAGAAAGTTTTAAAAATAATAGTAAAATAAGCAGCCCAGTAAAAACAACAAGAACAGCAGTTAGGAACATTTAAGACCAGGGACAGGGGCCACATACTAATCTGAAGGCTGGGGGAGGGGACACAGGAGCTTCTTGGTGCCTTTTTCACTGTCAAATCATCTGATGGCTGGTAAAGTTCATCAGTCTGAAATGCTGGGGTCTATGTGATAAGACAAGTACCATGATAACAAAGCACTGTTCAACAAATCAAAGTTGAAAGCTGAAAATGCAACCGGGTTTTAAGAGGCAGAGGCAAAAGGCAGTGTGCACTGATGGGCCGGGATTGTAGCTCAGCGGTAGAGCGCTTGCCTGCCTCGCATGCGTGAGGCCCTGGGTTCGATCCTCAGCACCACATACAAAGCAATAAAATAAAGACATTGTGTTCATCTACAGCTAAAAAAAATTAAAAAAAAAAAGGCGGTATGCAGTGAGAGGCGTGCTATTCCACCTCATTCTTGAGGGCCCTGCCGGACACAGCTGGACTTCCCATCTTTACTTTGACAGTAAGCAAAGTAAGGCCTCGAGAGGAGAGAGGTTTTAGTCTTCATAGTTTTGTCAAAAGGGATAGAGGAACAAGGACATGGGACATTAGGCTGACCATAAAAATTCAAAGGCAATCTCTAGAGTGCTAAAAAGTTCTGACTGCTAAAGGGTTCCAAAACTCTTATATTCTTGGGACAGGCCCCTGGAATTTCAGAAATGTCAACAGCTGACTGGTAGTAAAGGCATTTTCAAGGTTCTCCTTCCTTCTAAAGGTCTCATCTGTCTCAGTGTCCCTGTCCACAGCATGTCTAGGTCTGTGATATTTGACTTACGGGAGAAAAAGTCATACTGATCCTGAGATTCCCCCATGGTCAGGTATCCTGAGGCAGCTGAGCTGCCTCCAGACACTGATGCTGCAAAGAGATTTCTTTTTTTTTTTTTTTTTTTTTTATTTAATACAAACAGGATAGGGGAGGGAGATGACAGGATAAAGAAATGGACATACCTTTCAATTGGTCAGCAACCACACTCTGGCCAAGGCGTTCAATAACTTTCCCATCTTCCATTTCGTAACGGTCATCTAAGTATTTTGCAGTGGCCTCAGAAATGTGAACTTTGCCAGCCACTCCCAGCTGCTCCATGAGATTTGCCAAGTTCACATCATTGGACCACACATCAAATTTGAACCTCCTCATGCCCAAGATGCCACACAAGACAGTCCCTGTGTGAACCCCAACACGCATGTTCACCATTTCCTTCTTCTCCTGGCAGAACTGCTCGATGGCTTTTATCATGCCTAGGCCCATCTCAATGCAACAGTAAGCATGGTCTGCCCGGGGCTCGGGACACCCTGCCACACAATAGTAACAGTCTCCCAGAGTACTGATCTTCTCACACTTGGTCTCCTCACACAGTCGGTCAAAGCGACCAAACAGGTCATTGAGGAGCCCCACCAGGGCATGAGCAGACTTGTTGGCACTCATCTTGGTGAAGCCCACAATATCTGCAAATAAAATACTGACTTCTTCAATCTGCTGCATTTTAAAAGGGCGGAATGCTATAGGAGCTTTCTGAATGGAGAACTTTTTCTTCCTGTTCTTGGGGCTGGAGGTGGCGTGCCTCTTGATGGAATTCTCACTCTCATCATCCCCCTGTTTCATTAAGTCATCGGCTATGATTCTTGGCATCACAGAATGAATCATCCTCTCTTTGAGGGCCTTTTCTACTTCCAGATCTTTTCCGTGCATGATGGATTGTCCGACCTTGAGGAAAGTGCTCCTGGACCTCACCTGAGACATGACAAACAGGTGGATCCCAATGGCATGGATGCAGACGTGGAGCAGAGCTCGGCTCAGCAGTTCCCAGTGCAGGGCCTGGGCTGCGGGGGAGGGGAAGCACTTTTCATCTCGGAAATGATAGCCAAATGTCTCAAAAAGGACTGAATAGGCCACCCCCAAAAACAAACTCAAGTACAAAGGTAAATGCATGACGGTGTAGAGTAAAAGGAGCACTTCCACACACATGGAAAAGCTCCCCACTTGGGATAGGCAGGTTTCTGTGGGCTTGGCTGCAGGTGTATGATTGGAGCTGTCTACGCGTCCTGAGAAGGGTGTCAAAACCTGAAACTGGGCAGCCAGGGTCAGGGCAAACACCAGCAAGGTGACAGCCAGCGACGTCCACGCGTAATGCCGGGTGTACAGCTTAGTGAAGGTAAACAGAAAAAAGCCCATGCACACCACCAAGAAGCACAGAGTGGGGGCCACCATGACGATCAGTTTGGATCTCATGTGGACAACGAAATAGATGCTCCAGAGAAGGCAGGCGAAGCCAACATAGAAGAGCGCGTACCGGAAGCGGCGCTGGGTCTGCGGGAAGCAGCGCTCCAGGCAGGCCTCCTCCAGGTTCACGGAGTCGAACTTGGGGTCCCACCACCGGCTGGAGGCCCTCTCGAACAGCTGGGGCAGCTTCTTCTGCCTGCGCAGGCGGCCCCCGCCACCCACTCGCCGGGGAAGGCCCCCAGAGTCCCCGGAGCTGCTGCAGCTGGAGGAGATGCTGTACTTGCAGTGCTTGGGGTGGCTGTTGGAGGACAGCTGCTTGGGGTTGATCTTCACCCTCACGCTGTTGCTGTCTCCGCTGGAGTCGCAGCTCACCTCGGTGCTGTGGTGATGCAGCAACTGCTGGTGGGGCGGGGAAGCCATGTTGCCGAGCTCTCAGAACCTTCCCGGCCGGGTCAGGGGTACCTGCAGGCAAAACGACGAGAGTTAGAGTGACCCTACTACACACACGTCCGGAGGGCCACGCGACCTGTGCGTGTCCTGGGTGCGGCCTCCTGCAAGCGACTCCGGAAAGCCACCATATGCTCACAAAAACTGCTGATAAAGGATAGTCAATGCTCCCACCGCCCCACCTCCAGGGAGCAAGAACAGCCCGGGACGGACCTGGTGCTCCGGAGGGTCCAGGCGCCGCGTCCGCCCTGGGTACCGAGTCCCGGATACAGTGCACTCCCCTCAGGCGCCCTCGCCTGCTGGTGGCCTCCGCGCCGCACGCCTCCAACTGCGGCTCGGGAGGGAAGTTCAGACCTTGAGCGCTCCCGGCACGGCGAGCGGCTTTTGCAAAAACAACTCCGCTGGCGGCGAGCAGCGCTTCATCCTGCAGCAGAGGCGCCCGGTGCGTCAAAGGCGCGCGGGCCGGACCTGCGGCGCCGACCGCGTTCCTCCGGGCGACCCTGTCCCGTGCCCCTGGTGGCCACCTCCGCGCTCCGCCCGGCCCTGCCCGCGGCGGGGGGTGCGCCCCGGCCGGCGAGTTTGCGGAGCCGGAGGCGGGCGGGCTGCCCCGTCGGAGCGGCCGGTCTAGCGGGGCCTGCTGCCCGCAGCCAAGAGCTCCTGGCCCCCACCCGGGGGCCGACAACGACCCGGGCCGAGCCGCCCGGCTGAGCACAGAGCGCCGCACGGGCCCCTCCGCGGGCAGCGGTGCGGGCTGCCGCAGAGCCCGGCTCCCGCGACGCCGGCCCGGACGCCCGCCCGTCCGCCGCGCCTACGCCCCGGGGGCCCCTGCCCCAGCTAGAGATGCCGCCGCGGCCGCGCCCGCCGCCAGCCCTCCCGCGGCCGCTGCCTCATGTCGGAAGAGCGGCCGCCACCGCCGCCACCACCTCCGGCCCCCTCCCCCTCCCGCTGTCACTGACAGACGCGCGCCCGCGCCGCCCCTCGCCCCGCCGCAGCGCGCACGCGCGACCCACGCACGCCTCCGCCCCGGGCACGCGCACGGGCCGCGCGCCGCCCCGCCTTGGAGCGCGCCGGGCTCGGGGCTGCGGGGCTGGGCGGGGCACGCTCGGCTCCGCCCCCCGCCCGGGGCCTCACCGCGCCCCAGCATCCTGCTGCGGGCATTGTGGCATGGCTACCCTCTGCTCGCCGCCCAGAGTGCCCAGAGACCACCTGCCCAGGAGAAGACGAGAGCGGCTGCAGTGCCACGTATGGGAAGTCACCTTTTGATACATCGAAGTTTTCAACCACTAGATTTGCCTAAGCGAGGAGCCCCTTCTACAAGCGATGAATGCGTGCCCCAGGTGGCAATAGGTCCTCCCTGAACCTGTTCACCGCGCGACTGCCATCTCTGGAGGCCTCGAAAGCGAGGTGCCACAGAGAACTGTCCCAAGAGACAGCTTGCCTCCCATCCTTGGGCACCTCTTCCACTCCTCTTGAAGAATTGTTTTTCCTTTTCCACACATGAAATTTTCAAAGGAGTAGCCCTCCCATAAATAACTCTATACATTGGCCTCGGTAAACACTGCCTGCCACGTGTGAATACAATCCTATACTTCCCAGAACTATCCTAACCCCTTCTCTCAGCATACAATACAGCACCTCCTGCCAGTCACAGGGGTCTCTTCTTGCCCTTCCTCACCTCCCAGGCCATCCCAAGGGCCCATGCCAGGTCTCACTGGAAATTAGAGGATACAAAAGTAAAATGTGGACTATCCATACAATAGAATATTATTTGGCTATAAAAAGGAATGAAGCACTGACCCATGCTACAAGGTGGATGAACTTTGAAAACATTATGCTAAGTGAAAGAAGCCAGAAACAAAAGGTCACATGTTGATTTTGTTCATAGCAATGTCCAGGTAAATCCAGAGAGACAAAACACAGATTGGTGGATGCCAGGGGTTGGAGGAGGAATTGGGGAGTGACTACTAATGGGTTTGCTGTTTCCTTTGGGGTGATGAAAAATGTAGAGGTAGAAGTAACAACATTGTGAATTACATAGAGGTTGCACAACATGACGGATATATTTAATGCCATTGAATTGCACACTTTAAAATGGTAAATCTTATGTTGTGTATATCTTACCACAATAAAAGGGGGGTGCTACAAGTAGCATACCATTGCTGTGGTAGTCCTGCCAAAAGTCCTAGTCTCAATCTAATCATGAGAAAGCATCAGACAATCCCAAATTAAGAAATATTCTACAAAGGAATTAACCAGTATTCATGAAGTGTCAAAGTCATAAGACACAGAAACTGAGGAACCATCACAAATTAGGAACTGTCACTAAGGAGATACAACTAAGTGGAACATGGGAACAGAAAAGGGTAGTAAAGAGAGAGGGTGGAGCTCCCACAGGTCTGCAGTTCAGGCACTGTGCCACAGCTAACTTTCTGGTTTGGATCTTTGTCCTATGGTTATGTAAGACCATGTTAACAATAGAAGAAACTAGATGCAGGATAAGGGGAACTCCCCAGTATTTTTGCAACTTTTCTCTAAGTCTAAAATTAGTTCAAAATTAAAAAGTTAAAAATAAAAACAAACCCTTACTGAGTATCAACTATATGCCAGGTATGCTTATATATCTAAGGCTCAAGAAAGGGGTGCATTGTGCAAGCTGGTAAATGAGATAATAATGGTAAACTAACATTGACCAAACATGTCCTAAGTGCCAGAAACTAGTAGATGCTTTCACTTGTGACAGATTTGGTCCTTACCACAACCCTCCAAAGTAGATATCATTGTCCCTCATTAGGAGATGTGAAACTGGGGATTGAAGGGTAACAAGACCCACGAAGGGCAAATCACAAGTTCACAACTGAAACCAAACCTCAGATTTGAGGCCACGACACTCAATGAGCCTCACAGTGGCTCAGCACAGACCCCACATGTCTCTTCTAGCTGGACAGGAGGTCCTTACAACTTGCATTTCTCTCCACTAAGGCAATACTGCCCTCCCCACTTTGTTTTCCTTAAACTATTGGAAAGTTTGCCTGTCTGCATTTCCCTTGCTCCCCAAATAATTTCAGCACACTCACCATTTGTGATGATTTTCAAATCTGTAATTTAATTAGTCCTGACAGATTTTGAGACACAGGTTATATCCCTGCTTCTCTTTTGTATGTGCTCCTAGAAGCAATTGGATGTCTTGATGTTGAAACTGCTATGAAAATATCCAAGCTGTTGGAGACTTTTTGACTCCAGGTTAGGGTGTGAGTCACTCAATAAGCCCTCAGGGATTTAGTACACCGTGCCCCCTGCACCTTGCTTTAGGCCCTGAAAGCACAAGGATGTGCTATGCCTTTTTCACAGAGGCCAGGAAAGACACCTGAGAAGGGGCTGCGATTCGATTGGAAGAAGCAATCAGTTAGGCTTAGAGACAGACTGATGTGAGGGAGAGTTCCACGGAGGAGGTTAACCACATTCTTCTAATGCCAGAACCCAGAGGGAAGTCATGGGAGGGTTCTAGGTCTTTCCTCTCCACCCTCAGAAAACATAAAGGTGCCTGATACCCAGGAGATCTGGGACAGATGCCATGGCTTTCTCCCACTGTCCAATCCAGGTTGCTACCAAATATGTCAAGATTTTCTCTCCATCTGTGATATATGCAGAACTCCCATCCAGCCACAGTATGAATCAGAATGTGTTCATACAAACTCCACAAAAACTTACAGAAAACCTTGGCTGCCTCAGCCTCTCGTCCTCACCTTCCCTCACTGGAAGTTTGCCTGCTTGTTGAGGATCTCTCTAAGCCATCAGAAGTCACCCAAGGTGACAGCCATGACTAGCTGCAAGGTAAGTAGCATGTTGAGTGAGCTCTGGCCAGTCTCATCACACTGGTCCCTGAGGCCTTGGCTGTGCCCAAGTTATTTCTGGATGTCAGGTGGGCAGCAATCTTGGCAAGCCACCCGTGGGAAGATAGGATCCCCGCTGCTGGTGTATCTTGTGTCCAAAGCTACAGCTATAGTCTTTGGGGTCCTTTTTCCTTCCAACTGAAGAGGATGAGTTTGGAGGACTATACCACGTTTTCCCCACCATTGCCTTCCTTGATGCAACTGTCTGGTTACAAGTCTCAGGCAGCTGCCTTCACATTCACAGGATCAGGTGTTCCAGCAAAGCAAAAGAAAACTGATCAGCAAAGATTACCAAAATCCCTTGCAGGTTCCCCCTTTAATTCAAGAGTATTTGATCTAGCCATTTATATAGATTCCAAACCCAGCTATGCAGTTGCCAAGCCCAGTGATTATTCATTGAATGAATTAATATAGGAATTAAAAGAAATAAGATGTGTGAAGTAGTTGCTCTCACTTGCTTTTAATAAGTAGAATAAATAACATTTTATATAATATTTATGCATTGACAAGTCTACCTACACTTACACTAGAGGCTCTGGTTTGAGCCTAAACCCAAAATTGGGAATAAGCCTGTGTATGCCTCATGGAGCAGGGAGAATAAGCTTCCCTGGGGGCAATCACGCTTTGAAGTAAGAAAGAGCTGGTTGGTGGCTCTGGTAAAATAAGTTTAATTGAGAGGAGGGGGAATTCTGAGTAAAGTGTGGTGTCTGTCACCTGGCCCAGCTCCTGATGGAGTTTGATGCTCTACTTTCATCCTGTGGGTAATGGTAAGGAACCAGGAAGTGGGTGCAAGAGTTGTGTAGTTGTCCTCAAAATTTGCATCTACCAGGAACCTCAGGATGTGACCTTATTTGGAAAACAGGATCTCTGCGCATGTAATTAGTTAAGGTGAATTCATATTGGATTAGAGTGGCCCTAAATCCAGTGACTGGTGTCCCTATAAGAAAAGGGAATAGGGCTGGGGTTGAGACTCCATGGTAAAACACTTGCCTAGCACATGTGAGGCACTGGGTTTGACCTTCAGCACCACATAAAAATAAATAAACAAAATAAAGGCATTGTGTCTAGCTACAACTAAAAATAATTTTAAAAGAAAGAAAAGAGGATAGTACTAAATTGCATAGGGGAGAAGAAGGCCATGTGAGAACAGAGACAGGAGGAAGTCACTTCCCCAAAGACTGTCAGGAGCCACCAGAGACTGGAAGAGACAGGAAGGATCCTTCCTTCAGCAGTGTGGTCCTGATGGCACTCTGATTCTGACTTCTAGAACTGAGAAAATAAATTTCCATGTTCTAAGCCACCTGGGTTGTGGCAATTTGTTATGGTGGCCTCAGGAACTAACATGAGCTGTTTCATTTCAAACTGTGCAAGAACTCAGGGTACAATTAGCACTGCCAGGTGACCCCTGTAACAGAATGGACAAAGGGGAGAAGGGCTGTCCCCCATTTCACAGAAGACTCAGGCAAACCCTTAGCATTATAAGAGCCTAAAAGCTGCTGGAGGTTCTCAAGGACACCACAGGGGAAGATCAGCCCTGCCCAGCAAGGGTTAGGGAGGGAGCAACCTGCTCACTTTTGCTCAAAATGACTTCAGAAGGGCCAGAAGAAACTCAGGTTACACAACACTGTGCCCATTTTACAGATGTGTGAGTAAAGAGAAAAAATGCTTTGCCCACACTACTGAGTTTTCAAGAGGCTTGTGACTTCCAGGGTTGGTGCTGGGAGCTCAGATACCATACAATTCTTGGCCCTTGGAATCTGTTTTTTCCCTCTGGAAGTTGTCTCTGTAGCTCTGGAGAGTTCTGAAGTGTCACCATGCTGTATCTGGGAGGGGTCTGTTTTGGACACTTGCTTGTCCCTTCCAGTCATGTTCTTCACCCTGGGAACTCTTTGAATTGTTTCCTTGATGATTCTCCACTTTGTTTTCTTTCTGAAACTCCCTACTATTTGGATGCTGGGATTCTTGGGCTGTTCCTCTCATTTTCTTGTCTCTGTTCTCCATCTCTCTGACTTTCTTATTTCTCTCTTTGACTTTCTGGTCAATGTTCTGGGAGATTTCCTCAACTTTACCTTTTATTGAGATTTCTCTTTCCATCTGTCTCTCCTTTCTTTTTTACCCATTCTCTTCAAGAATTTTGGACAATAATAATAATTCTGCCTTCATGTTTTAATATCCAAGAGATTTTTCTGTCTTCTGAATTTTTAATCCCATCTTTTACTCGTTTCATTAATGTAATAACTTCTCATCTCTTAAAAGATACTGAAGATAGATTTTTTTTAAAATTTGTTCTGCATAGTTTCTATTTTCCTGGCTGTTTTGGCTTTTTCAGGTTAGAAGCTACTCTTACATACTTGGTGTACTTTGATTGTCCATTCAGTTAGGAGGAGATCACTAAAGAGCTGGCTGGAAACTCAGAGCCAGTGTGGGAAGTCAACCACAGGCTTCACTGCATAGCAGTGGTTCACAGCCATTCCCCGCACGGGTACAGCCATCATTTGGGATGCTTTTTAACTCTAATGACCGGAACCCATTCTCAGATTTTCTTTTTTTTTTTATTTCCCTCTCCACATATTTGGTTGGTACATTATAATTGTACACAATGATGAGATTTGTTTTTACATATTCATACTGCACACAACACAACAATTTGTCCAATATCTCTCCCCAGCACTTTCTCCCTTCTGTCCTCAGATTTTCTGATGTAACCATTTGGGGTTCAGAGTCACAAGACAGGTATTTAAACCTCCCCACATAAGTCTAATAGTCATTTATTTTTTATAATGTTCCAGTCCAGTTATGTTGTAGGGGACCCTTTCCCTTGTCAGTATCTGCAAGTACTTTTCCTTGGAGTAATCCGGTTTTCCAGAAAAGACTCTTTCAGGCTGCTGCCACTCAGCCTAGAAGGGAAGATGCTGGAAGTGTGAACCTTTAGTATCTAAAGCTTCCCTTAGCAAATCATTCCCAGGGGTGAGGTAGAGTGGGAAGATGATGTGAAGACGTGGTGAGAAGATACTTACCTTTCAGTCCTGGTGCAGTGCTGCTGGTTTGACCCAGAGTACTCCTATGATAGTTACTTGCAGTTGTTGCTGTTATCTACTGTGACAGATCCAAATATCCTCAGAAGCATTCATCTGTCTCCACCGTGGCTGAACCCTGCATACCTGCTATGAGGATGTGGGTTTACATTAGGCATGTGGTGGTATCTAACTATCATTATTTGAATATTTAATTACTCAAATATAAGTTTGTGAGCCAGACAAATGTGATCATGCCAATAATGTTTTTCAAACATAGAAAAACCCCAGAAGAAAGTACCTAGCAGCATCCACAATAAGCAACATTTAAGAAGTTTAAGCTGCTGACTCCAGGCTGCACACAACCAGCACAGTGCTTTCTGGAGCTTTTAGCTATTCCAATGTATTTGTTGTGTTCTGATACTCGCTGATGGGCTCCTTACACAAGTCATGATAGAAACCCACCACTGCAGTAATGTGGAAGAGGCAGGTAAGAGAGACAAGACTTTCTCATGAGATATGAACAGCAGAAGCCTACGTAAGACTCAGACATTTCCAAACAACACTCTTGACTAGCTGCCAACTCCTGTTACCCACTTAAGCAGGCCTTTGGTTCTAAGAGTCTTATTGCTCTTGGTGGCCACAAGCTTACAGTTTTCTAGGAACGGAGGTACTTTTTAGGGCGGCGTCCACATACTCTCTCAGCCATGCCAAGAGACGGCTAGCCTGGAAAGAGGAGTTAGCAGGTCTGTATGCCCTGTTTTCAGTCTGGGTTCCTCCCGGCAGTGGTTCAATGTGGGTTTTCTTAATCATTTCAAAGTGTTCCTGAGAAAGACACATTTCTGTGAAATAAAGCTCTGGCTCTGGAGCTGTGGAGCCAGCTCTTCACTGTCTTGTGTGAAGTGTATTTCCAGAGCACCCAACATGTCAATGCTTAAAAAAATCCATAAGCCAAATGTAGATTATATGAGGGCTACCCGCCATCTTTCTCCAAGGGCACCATTTGAACTCTTTGCCTTTCATTACACAGGGTGCTCATCTTCCCATTTGGAGGGAACCTAAAGGCAGCTACTACTGAAAATGGAACTAACTAAATGTCTCTCATAGTAGCCTCAAATTCAAGCTCCATTCTGCTTTTCCAACAGCATAGGGATTTTTGGTCATGGCTAGAAAATCAATCCCTTCTACATGACAGCACCACTCTCCTCTGGACTGTACCCTTCACCATAGCTGTTCTGGCTCACCCAGGAAACTGGAAGTAAAGATGTTGAGTTGAGGGCTGGGGCTGTAGCTCAGTGGCAGAGCGCTTGCCCAGCACATGTGAGACACTGGGTTTGATTCTTAGCACCACATTAGGGAAGATCTATAAGATTTTTCTAGTTACCCTAATGTTCTTTGGACCTTAATTCCCCAATAAAAACTGGATCTCTACTTTCCAGCTGTATCTAAGATTCTGTAGAGACCATCAATAGTTTTGACATTGAAAGAAAATCTCACTGCTAGGAATGACATCTGAGTGCATAATCAATTAACCCAATTTAATGAAACAAATTATGAGTGTACTTACTATGTACAATGTAATGTTAATGTGCTAAGTTTGTGAACATTAAAGATAAAATTTAAATTAACCTGCTTTCCTGCATACAACAGAATATTATTCATCCTTAAAAAGGAGGGAAAATCCAGGCACAGTGGCTCATGCCTGTAATCCCTGTGACTTGGGAAAGTGAGGCAGGAAAATAGCTAGTTGAAGACCAGCGTGGGCAATTTAGCAAAACCCTGTCGCAAAATAAAAAATAAAAAAGGGCTGAGAATGTAGCTTAGTGGTTTGGTGCCCCTGAGTTCCATCTGTAGTACCACAAAAAAGCGGGGGCTATAACATGGATGAGCCTTGATGACATTATACTGAGCAAAAGAGGTCATAGATGCACATAAAAAAACAAATACTGTAGATGTGTGGATATAGTGATCTTAGATGAGATTAGTGGTATAGTCAAAGTCATAGTAGAAAGGTGGCTGCCAAGGGCAGGGGGAGGAAGAGCAGGGAGCTATATGATTATTACGGAGTTTCAGTTTTGCAGGATGAATTCTAGAGGTGAATGGTGGTGATAGTTGCATAACAATGCAAATGTGCTTGATATCACTAAACTACACTCTTAAGAACAGTTATCATTTGTAGGTTAAAGTTCTAAACTCCAGTACCTCAGATTATGATTGCATTTGGAGATAGGGTCTTTTAAGAGGCGATTAAGTAAAAAGGTTATTAGAGTGGCCCCTAATCCAACATGACTGGTGTCTTTAGAAGAGGAAATTTGGATATAGTCAGGTGCAGAGGGAAGATGCTGTGAAGACATGGGGAGAGGATGGCCATTCTCAAACCAATCTCGCACTTAAATGCCCCAAAATGTGAGAAAACGAGTTTCCATTGGTTCAGGCACCCAGTCTTGGTGTTTTGTTATGGCAGCCCTTACAAACCAATACAGACGATAGGTCTTTCTGTTATGTATGTTTTTTCACAATTAATAGTAATACTAATAAAATCATAAGCCTGTGAAACAATCATCTGCCTTCCTAGAGGGCACAGGTTCCTCCACAGCCCAGAACAGAGCAGGCCATGGAAAGCCCTCTACCAAAGAGACCCAGCAGGGTGGTGAAAGCCCAGGAAGGTCATTTGTACAGAGAAGATCCAAAAAAGCCTCTTGGTTTCAGGTTGAATGGGACCCTGACAGGCAGACCTGGGATGAGGGTAAAGACATTCCTGGTGGAGTTACGGGGTGCCCTAAAAGAAAGGCAAGCCACCAGAAAGCAGGACATGGTGTGGGAAACAGCACGCTGGTGTGGTCAGGGCAGATAAGTGCCCCAGCTACGTGATGCAGTGTGAGTGGGCAAGGAGGTGGGTAGGGCCAGACTCAAAGCTTAGGACAAATTCTGCCCCATCATGCGAGAAAAACTATTTTAAAATAGTTCTCTGCCCAGTCATTTTCCTGGCTATCTCTACCCCACCCCTCACCCTATACAAGTGCCTCTTTTATACCTCTGTAGCAAAGAATCTTCAAGGACAGGAATATCAAGTTCTTGAGACAAGAGTCATCTCAGGAATGGCCCCAAGTAAAGATGCCATGTGAAGCTTTTGTTCACATCCTCAGGACTAAGAAGTCCATCCTGGTCTGTGTACTCCTGGCAGCTTGGACCTGCTCCTGATATTTACCACGAAGCAATTTAAAATTAGGGGTGTGTGTGTCTCTGACTCCTGTATCTCTCAGCAGTTGGAAGGTGGTGATCAGGTGGCATTTATCCCACCTGAGAGAATAATCCCTAGCTGGCAGACCTAATTCAGTTCAGCAGTTCAGGCTGGTCCCACAAAGGGTGGAGAAGGGATAGTGCTGTTCCATTTATGGTCCTGGGCTGGGCCTTTCCTCACAAGTGCTATGAGAAGGCATTTGATGATCACAGTAGGAGACAGGAGAGGCCACACACAAGAACCCAGCTGCTGAATAGGGAACATGTATTTGCAGTTTAATTCTCCCTGTTTGGGAGCCAAGTTTGTTTAATAAGCACAGTTCAAATCCAGGTAACATTAAAAGCTTGGAAGCTGGGCGCGTTGGCACACACCTGTAGTCCCAGCACTTTAGGAGGCTGAGACAGAAGACTCACGAGTTCAAAGCCAGCCTCAGCAATGGCAAGACACTAGCAACTCAGTGAGACCCTGTCTCTACATAAAACACAAAATAGGGCTGGGGATGTGGGTCAGTGATCAAGTACCCCTGAGTTCTGGTACCAAAAAAAAAAAAAAGCTTGGAAGCCCCTTGTCTCCACCCTGAGTTACACAAAGGCACATTAAAAAACACAAGGGTCAAAAGCACTAGGCCACAGATAATCACCATGTAGTCAGAATCTGGGTGAATGAGATGGTGTGCAAGAGGCCTGAACCCTTACCCCTGCCTTTGAGTCTCATCATAGTCCTGTGAGTGGGAGGGCAAGACAAACTGGCCCCTGGGACAGATGGACAGAAGCAGGCACCAAGACTCAGGCTGGTGGGAACACTTCCCTGAAAGTCACAGCCCTTTCATGACAGAGGCAGGTCAGAATTCCAGATTTTCTTGCTCAGTGTTCTCTGCTCTCCTGAGAGTGATAACTCCCATTTACAGTTGCTTACTGTGCTGGGCATTTTCCATATACTATTTCCTTCCATCTTCCACCGCTCTTTAAGGGACTCAATGTTTAGCCAATAAATATTAGAGGAAGGATTTGAACTCTGGTGTGTCCTTGAAGGCCATGCCTTCTGTTCTATCCAGTTCATTTCTACTCATTTTTACTGGGTACCTGGTACATTCAAGGTACTACACAGCCTGACGACAGACTGGCTAGACTCAGGCTCCTCAGGGTAGGGCAAGGCCAGGCCAGGCAGGGCTGGGCAGATCTTGCTTCCCCAGAACCCAGACCCATGATTGGGGAATGTGTTAATTCCTTAAGGCTGCTGTAACAAATGGCCACAAATTTGATGACTCACAATAACAAGCGTATTCTCTCACAGTTCTGGAGACATAAGTCCAAAATCAACATGTTAACAGGATTTAGGGGAGAATCCTTTTGGATAAGTGCCCTCTGCAGGCTCTGTGAAAGCATCTTTCCCTGGTTCTTCCAGCTTCTGGAGACTCCTGCCATTCTCTGACCTGGGCTGCATAACTTTATCTGTTCCTCTCTGTACACACCCTACTCTGATTCAGGGTCTCTAAGCTCCCTCTGCCTCACTTTTTTTTTTTTTTTTTTTTTTTTTTGGTACTGGAGATTGAACTGAGGGGCTCTCGACCACTGAGCCACATCCCCAGACCTATTTCGTGTTTTATGTAGAGACAGGGTCTCACTGAGTTGCTTAGTGCCTTGCTGTTGCTGAGGCTGCCTCTGCCTCACTTTTAAAAGGACAGCTACCATTGGATTTAGAGCCCATCCATGAAACTCTATCTCCAGGTCACGAGCCTAAGTGCATCCACAAACATCTCTTTTCCAAGTAAGGTTATAGTCACAGATACCAGGGATGAGTTATCCACCTACTACAAGGAAGAGGCAGATTAAAGCCCACGGTGTCTTCCATTGTTCAGGCCAGGCCAGGGGCAGGCAGGCAATGGGAAAGCAGCCTCTATTCCCTGGGCCAAGGTGAGGGAATAAGGCCAGTATGCTGGCTCCCAGGGAAGCCAGTGAGTATAACACAGGACCGCACAAGACTGAAATCAGTGGTTCACCAGGCTCATGGGGAAAGAAAGCTAAGCCTGGACAGCTCAGGCAGTGTTGCTAGGACAGGGCTGAAACTGCATTCCTGGGCTGCTTAAGTATCCCAACAAGGCAGAGATTATGTTAAATGGCCTCTGCCGCAGACAGGCCACAGTGCCCTGCTGGTGCTAACCTCATTTGACTCCTCAGACCAGAGCCAGGCTTCCTCCCAATTTGTTATCAGCAGAGGCTGGAAGGGCTCAGGAGCCTGTGGTCACAGTGCCCAGCCAGGGACAATGGCCATGCAGGAGTACCTAGATGCTGTGGTAGGAACATGGCAGTCAGAGATGCTTGGCCCCACACAACGCTAGACTCCATTCTTTTTCAAAAAACACACAATCTGCTCCCAACAAGTAAGGAAAGGAGAAAGACATGGGTGGATGAGGGAATGTGCCTCCAAGACCTACAAATGACAATAGCGCCATGAGTCAGGGGCTAGGAAGTAGACAAAGCCTGCAGAGACTCTAAAAGAGGCAGCAGAACCCTGTGCAGCTAAAGCAATAGAAACTACAGTGGAACTGACTGGCCCAAACCCCAGTTCCTCAGCTTGCTGTGCAACCTTGGGCTAGTTACTCAACTTCTCTCAAACTTAGCTCTCTTCTCTCTAAACTAAGGGTCAAAATAGAACCCATATAATAGGACTATAATGAGGATTAAATCACATTAGGTAAAGAAAGCACCTAACACAGTATCTGGTATGGAATAAATACTCAACTAATGCCAGTTAATATGAACCAGACACACTGGGGTAAACTCTGAAAGAGGGCATGATGGTTAATTCTCTGTCAACATGTGCAGACTGTGGAACATGGTTGTTTGATCAAACACCAGTTCAGATGCTGCTGGGGGAGTAGTTTTTAGATGTAATTAACACTTAAATCAGTGGACTTTCAGTAAAGCAGGTCAACTTCCATAAGGTAGGTGGGCCTTATCCAATCAATTAAAGGCCTTAAGAGAGAAGACAGGTTCCCTGAGGTAGGAGGGATTCTGCCCCAGACAGTCTTCAGACTCAAGACTGCAGTATCAGCTCTTTCCTGGGGTTCCAGCCCACTATGCTCTTCTATACAGTTAGGACTTGCCAGTCTCCACAATCATGTGAGCCAATTCCTTAAAATAAATCAATAGATGATAGATAGATAGATAGATAGATAGATAGATAGATAGATAGATAAATAGATAGATAGATAGATAGATAGATATGGATGGATGAGGGGATTGGTGGACATAATCTACCTATCCATCCATCCTACTAGTTCTGTTTGTCTGGATAGTTCTAACACAGCAAGATTTGTGGTCAGAAGCCACAAGGACAAGCATCCCAGGCAGAAGCCCAAGAGTGTTGACTGTGCTGTGGGGGTCAAGCAGGCCAGCGAAGCTGCAATACACAGGGGCACTCGAGGCCATATCAGGGAATTAAGCAAGATAGGAGGGTTGAGAGGTGGCTCAGAAGCCAAAGGGAAGCCCTTGGAAGATTCCTGAGGCAGAGTACGGGTTCCTGGAGCTTACAGGAGGGGTGGTGCACAGAGTGAATCGTGCAGACTCCCTCGTTCTTCAGTAGAACCAGGACAGTCACGGAAATGTGCTTCAGATGAAAAAGAAACCTACTTCTTGCCTGGGACAAAGGACGTCATGCACAAACTCAGAAGCAGGTCACATCCCTGCCTGACAGCACCATGGCTCAAAGTCACGAGGCAGACACACCTGAGGAGGTGGGGAAGGCCCACAGGAGGAGCTGGGGCTGTTGAGATTCTTCTTTGGAATCTGGGTGTGGTCACCCTATACAGAGACCTGGAATGTGCTGTGCTACAAAGTGAATTCCTGGTACATTTTTGAGGCTCTGGTGATCTGAGGGTAGAGCTGTCACAAAAGAGCAGGATCCTGCAGACAGAAGGTCCTGTGAGGTGGGCAGTGGTAACTGGCTTTGTCCAGGAACCCTGCTCACAACCTGGGGTCAAGTGGATATTGCCCCTCCCCCAAGAAGCTCCAAGAGCTGATCTTGGTCAGTAAACCTGACTCACACAGGGCAGCCAATCAGATGCCCCTGGCTGGCTCCCTTGAGGAAATGGCCAGGCCTCCCTGGACACAAGTTAGTCAGCCTGCTCTAGGAGCCATCTTTCCTCTCTAAAAACAGGCTTTGTGCAGGCAGCAGGTTATGCCTGCTCTTCATAATGGCTGGGTGCTATCCTGCAATCTATTTTCACCCATTCTTTCTTCTAAACACCAAGATAGGACAAGGACAGGAGTCATCAGCCTAGTGTTTTAGAATGTCAGGGCCAGTGTCCCATTTATAGTAGAATGGCTGATTAGCTATGGTGAAAATCCTCCCACTCCAAACCCCTAAAAAAAAAAAATTACTGAGGTAAAATATACATAACATGAAATTTACCATTTTAACCATTGCTAAGCAGGCAGTTCAAGTAACATCAGGTTCACATTGTTGTACAATCACCATCCATACCCAGAACATTTTCACTCTCCCAAATGGAAATTCTGTACCAATTAAACACCAACTCCAAGTATCCTCCCTTCACCAGCCCCTGATGACCAGGACTCTACTTTCTCTCTCAATAAATTTGACCATTCTAGAATCATACAAGTGAATGATTCCATATTTATACTTCTCTGTCTTGCCTGTCTCTCTCAGCATAGTATCTTCAACATATCCACATTATACCATATGTCAGAATTTCATTCCTTTTTTTTTTTTTTTTTTTTTCAATGGGGTCTCACTATTTTGCCCAGGATGGTTTGCATATATATATATATATATATATATATATATATATATATTTATATATTTAGTTGTAGATGGACACAGTACCTTTATTTAATTTATTTATGGGTGTTGCTAAGGATCAAACCCTGTGCCTCACCCGTGCTAGGCAAGAGCTCTACCTACCACTGAGCCACAACCCCAGCCCCCCAGGCTGGTTTTGAATTCCTGAGCTCAACTGATCCTCCTGCCTCAGCCTCCCAAGTGCTGGGATTATAGGCACATACCACCACCAAGTCCAGAGAATTTCAGTCCTTTTTTAGACTAAACAGTCAAGTGTGTGTGTATGTGTGTGTGTGTGTATGTGTGTGTATACACATTTTGTTTATCCATTCCTGTATCAGCGAACCTTTGGAGTATTTTCACCTTTTGGTTATTGTCAATAGTGCTGCTATAAGCAGCTATAAGCATAAGTGTACAAACCACTGTTTCAAGTGTGCTTTTTCTTGACTTAATGCTAAGTGATGCTTTTTCTAGAAATATATTCATTTTTTCTGAATGTGAAAGGTAACTGAAAAAAATTTTTTCATATTCTCTTATGATCTTTATAGTTTCTGTTGTATTTATGATTATATTCCTGTACAGATCCACCTGAGTCATAACTGCCATGATTACCCCTGAGAAACCCTAGTGGATTTCCCTCATAGTTTCTTAGCATACTATAGATAAACAAAGGCACTAGAGTGGTTTGCAAAGCTTTACAACCGGACCCTGACACTGTCAATGCCAGGACTATGCCTGAAGTCTTTGCTATTAGCTTAAGATAAACCAGGTACGTTCTACCTTAGACAAAGCCACATCTGCACTGACCACTTATGAGCCCCCTTCTTCTGACCCAAATCACAACGATCCACTGGTCTTGCAGGCCCCCAGGACCATGCTTCTATAAGTAAGGCCCAGGTGAATTTCACTCTGCAATCCTAGACCTGCCTTCCGCTCTTCTTCAGTTCCACAACCCTTGGCATTGGTTCTTACACTCCAGGGCTAGGGTATTTCAGAACAGTCTCCTATTTAAATATTCATAACATTTATTTGGGTATTCTTTTCTTTTTAAATTTTCTTTTTTTTTCTTTCTTTTTTCTTTCTTTTTGCAGCACTAGTGTGTGAACTCAGGACCCTGCACATGCTAGGCAAGCATTCTACCACTGAGCTATATCCCCATCCCTTTTTTTCTATTTTCAGACAGGGTCTCATTCAGTTGCCCAGGCTGACCTCTAACTTACGATCTTCCTGCCTCAGCCTCACAAGTAGCTAGAATTATAAGCATGCACCACAATGACTGACCTCTTCTTTTCTCTGCACTATCTTGTCAGAGGTTTACCAACTAAATAATTATTTCAAATAGCTAGCCATATTAATTAGAATTTGTTTCAGCTATGGTATAATTTGTTTAGTCTTAAAAATTACTGGAGATTTTGTTTCTAGTATTCAGAACTACAAATGATTAGTAAATGACTTTACTTACCTGAAAAAATTTGAGTTCAGCCCCAAGTTAAAGAAAACTTTCAAAAAACAGTGGCTTAACAAAACACATTCTTTTTTTCACTGTCAAAATATCCACAAGGCTCAGTTCAGGTATGCCCTGGTGATCCTGGTCAGGGAACCAGGTTCCTTGGATCTTGTTGCATTTTCTTTGCCCAAGGAAAGAAAAGTCAGGGTCCAAGGTGCAAAGGCCACCCTTTTACCCAATACTGAGCTGCTGGAGCTCCAGCCAGAATTCCAGGTAGGAAAGAGGAGGGAAGGAGAGGCAGGCTCTCTGTCTTAACATCTCCTGAGGACTGCACACCACGCCTGCCCTGAGCCATTGGCTAGGACACAGGTAGAAGGCTGAGCCAATTGCAAGAGTCGGGGAAATGCCAGCTTCTTCTTTTCCCCCCTTCATGTCACAGTTGTCACATATTTCACTTCTAGATAAATCCCACAATATAATGTTGATATACAATCAATCATCTTTGTGTGTTGGGAGAGGGGTACTAGAGGTTGAACCCATGGGCACTCTACCACTGAGCTACATCTCCAGCTTTTTTTTTCTTTTTCTTTTTTCTTTCCTTTTTTTTTTTTTTTTGTTTTGAGATAAGGTCTTGCTAAGTTGCAGACACTGGCCTCAAACCTGCAATCCTCCTGCCTCAGCCTCCCCCAAGTTGTTAAGATTACAGGTGTGAGCCACTATGCCTGGCAACAGTTGGTTATCTTTTAAAGAAAATTTTGAGGAGCATTTTGAAGATTGAACTCAGAAGTGCTTTAGCACTGAGCTACATTCCCAAGTTTTTTATTTTTTATTTTGAGGCCAGGTCTTGCTAAGTTGCTGAGAATCTCAATAAGTTCCTAAGGCTGGCCTTAAACTTGTGTTCCTACTGGCTCAGCCCCCAGATTAGCTGGGATTATAGGCGTGTACCACTGTGTCTAGCTTTTCCTCTGAAACTTTTAAAGCCTTCTCTTTGTCACTGAATTTCAGCAATTTGCTTATGATATTTCTTAGTATGGTTTTCCTTATTTTTTTTTTCTGCTTGAGGTTCTTTGAAGGTCTTTAATTTGTGAGTTTAAAGTTTTCATCAAATTTTGAAAAATTTTGGCCATTAACCTCTTCAAATACATTTCTGCCCTGGCCTTCCTCTTTCCCAGACTTTGATCACACAATTACCCATGCACACTCTGCTTCACATTGCTATACAAATCGGAAAGGATCTGATTTTCTTTTCTTTTTGTGTCTTAATGTGGATAGTATCCATCACCATTTTCAAGTTCACTAAGCCACTCTTCTATACTGTTTAATGTGCTATTAATTCTATCCAGTGAATTCAATACTACATATTGAAATTTTTATCTCTAGAAGGTCCATTTGCTTATTTTTTTAAAAAGATTCTTCACTTTGCTCTTCACATGTGATTTCCTTTATGTCTTTTAGCATGTTTAAATAGGTATTTTAAAGTCCTTATTTTTTGATGACATCATCTGTCATTTAAGTCTGTTTGTATTAACTAATTTGCTCCTGATTATAGATTGCATCTTACTACCTGTTCTATTGTCGAATGTTTTTTTATTGGACATGGTAAAATCTATATTGTTGAGTGTTAGATTTCATATTGGACTTTTTAAGAATGTTAGATTTTGTTCTAACAGGCAGTTAGGTTACTTAAAGATTATGCTGATTCTTTCAAACTTTGTTTTAAGCTCTGTTTGGACAGGTCCTCAATAGTCTTGACTCAGAAGAAATCTGACTACTGAGGCTGACCACCTAGGGTCTCTGCCAGATGCCAAACACACTCAACAAGGACTTTCCAATCCAGTTGGTCAGAACTCAAATGTTTCCCTGCCCTTCATGGGCTCTAGGAATAGTTCAGTTTATAGCTCTCTAGCTATCCCTTGACAGATACCTCATGGAGTTTCATTTGCCCTGGGTATAGGTGACTTAGTGTTCAGTAATTGTTTCCATCTTTCTGGAGCTCTTCCTCTGCATGGGATCTTCCTCTCTAGGACTCTGCTCTGTAAATCCTACCTGCTTTGGCCTCCCTGGATTCCCATCTCTAATCTCTACCTCCTTAGATTGGTGAGTTTGCCGTGCTCAGCTTACATTTCCTCTCATGACCAACTGGGGCATTCCAGAAATGCAAGGTTGGCTTCATGTCAGAAAATCTACCAATGGGGGCTGGAGTTGTGGCTCAGTAGTAGAGTGTTTGCCTAGCAGGTGGAGGCACTGGATTCAATCCTCAGCACCATATAAAAGTAAACATATAAAATAAAGGTATTGGGGCTGGGGTTATGGCGCAGTGGTAGCATGCTCGCCTAGCACGCGGGAGGCACTGGGTTCGATCCTCAGCACCACATAAAAATAAAATAAAGATATCCTGTCCACCTACAACTAAAAAATAAATATTTTTTAAATAAATAAATAAAAATAAAAAATAAAATAAAGGTATTAAGTTCAAATGCAACTAAAAAAATTTTTTTAAAAAAGAAAATCTAGCAATGAATTTAACCACATTATCACACTAATGGAGAAGACATGATAATCTCAGTACATAAATGCAGAACATTTCAATAAAGTTTGACAACTATCAATACTTTTTAAAATTTTCAGCAAATTAGGAGTAAAATGGAACTTCCATAATCTAATTTAAAAAGTACCTAGCAAACCAGCACACAATGGTGAAATATGAAAAGCAGCCCCCCAAAACTTGGAAACAGGAAAGAAACAACTTTCACTCCTTCTATTCAACATTATTTGGGATGGTCCAGTTAGTATAATAATATAAGGAAAATTAAAAGATTGAAAACAAAGGAAAAAATCATCAGTGTTTCATCTGCAAGTACCTATGACATATGAAGCTCTTTTCTAGACACTAGTGATATAGCAGTAAGAAAAAACAAAATGACAACAACAAAAAATGACGAAATCCCTATCCTGACAGAGCTTTCATTCAAGTTGCAGGTGGTAAAGGAACAGTTGATAAACAAATAGACAAAATACCTGTGTAGTCTTTTCAAGGGTGACCAGTGCTATGCAGAAAGATAAAGCCAGAAGTGGGATAGTAGCGTGAGCTCAGGGAGTACCTGTCCTGATTTACAGAATGGCAACTCTGAGTGTGCAAATGGGAATCTGAAGAATTCCAAGCACAGAACTCATGGCTTGCCTTAAGCTTTTACAGAGTGGCCCCACTTCCTGAGCTAAGCATAGATTCTAAGAGGGCAGAAGCAAAAGCATAGAAACCAGTACAGAAGCTACTTCTATAGCCCTGATAGTCCAGGTATGAAATGTGGCAGCTTGGTCAAGCTTAGTGCCCACTGGGTAAAGTTGTCAGCTTATGCACGTTGCCTCAAAATAGAGCCAATACCACTTGGAACTGAAAGGTTCTAAATGGTACAGCATTCAACTTACATCTATATCACATATGATGAAGACTATTCCATGATTAAACTTCATGAGAACAGAGGAAAAAACAAACAATAGGGCGTGCTGACTAGATCAGATGGGGAATGTGAGAGGAGTCAGAATGACTCCAAGGGTACTGACCTGAGCAGCTGGAAGGCTGGAGAGCTGAGGGAGGTACTCCCCACAAAAAAAGATCAAGAAGGAGAGCTTGCCTTAGCACATGCCAAGGCTTATTAGATCATCAAAATATGAGGTATAAGAACAGTGACATAGCAAAGAATAGGGCAGAGAATCTAGAAACAAACCCAAATATCTGGAAACCTGACATAGCACAGACCACAATCTGACAATATGAAGTGTAGGCAAGGGGCCAGGATCAACACAATTTCTTATACTCTGCTAGTGGGAGAATAAATGAATAAATTACAAACTTTCCAGAAAATGATTCTGCATTATGTAGGAAAGTTGAAGATTCATATATCCTAGCTGAGTGATTCTATTTCTAAGAATATATCCCAGAGATACTCTCACCAATGTAGACCAAGACACAAGCACAGGAATAATCGTAAGAGTATTGTGTAGACAATAGCAAAAAACAGGAAAACACACTGAACATCCATTGCCAGGAGAATGGATAAATTGTAGTATATTCCTAAGACAGAAAGCTATATAGCTGTAAATATTAAATGCAGTTATGCCCATCTTCAGAGACAAAACTCATTGACACAGTCTTAAAATAAAAAGGCAAGTCAAATCCATACAAGTTGGACATCATTTATAAATGGTGTATGTGTGTGTATATATATACCATCATATATTTATATACACACATCTAGAGATATAAAGAGTTTATATACTATATATGTGTGTATACTCTTTTGAATGAATTAAATATTTCAAATGTTAGAAAATTGGAAAAACAAGAAAAGGTGAATGCTAGGGCTCACAACTTGGTTCCCTAATTTTACAAAGAGAGAAACAGGCCTGAGGTCACCCACCAGAGCATGGTGAAGCTACAGCCAGCAGCACCTGATTCCTAGGCCTCAAATCATTTGATCCCACCATCTTTTCTTGATTTGGAAAAATAAAATAGTGATAACCAAGCCATTGTGCTTAGAAAAGAAGTGAGGAAGAAGAAAGTGCCTGATGTTTGCCACCCTGGATATTGGAAGAATGAAGTTCCTTACACCTCCAACTTGCACAGGACTTATCCAGGCCCCCTTACCCTGGCCCAGCTCTCATTTTGAGACAGGTTGAACCTTACCACCATAATCATGAGGCACATCCATCTCTGGGCTTCAGTAATATGCCTTGGAAATTGAATGCATGCTGACAATATTGCAGATGGAAATCCAGGGGATGGATCCTAGCCCTGCTCCACTATTCTTACTCCCTGAATTATCTTGGAGGAGTCACATCATTACACACAGATATGGGGACAATAACACTGACTCTGTCTGCCATTCAGGGTAAAATGAAGATGACCCAGGAATGCCAAGAGAAAACACTTGAGAATTATGTAGCTTATTGTGCAGTATTTGTCCTGATTGCAGGCACATGGTGTTTTCAAAATACTTTCATTGTTGGTTGACAGACAGAAAGGTGACTCTATTGTGGCTGCTTCCACCATAGGTATGAAAGTGAGCCATCTCTGAACATCTGAACACTGGCCCTCTTGAGCCATATCCTGGAGTGACCTGCTGGTCACACCACATTTGTGTAGCTACTCCCCTAGGCAGCCCCTTGATTTGCACTGGCCAAAAACTGATTGTCATGCATGAAGTCCTGGGTTCAATCCCCAGCACTGCAAAAAAAAAGACCAGCACCTGGCTGGTCTGAATGTTTGTGTCCCTAAAATTCTTATGTTGAAATCCTAAGCCCCAAGGTGATAGTGTTAGGAGGTGAGGTCTTTGGGAGGTGATTAGGTCACGAGGGCAAAGACCTCATGATTAGGATCAGTGCCCTTATAAAAGAGGCCCCAGAGAACTGCTCTGCCTCTCTACCTAGAAGTGACTCCTTACCAGACACCAAATCCGTCAGCTCCTTGATCTTGGACTTCTCATCCTCCAGAACTGAGGAGGAAATTTCCATTACATAAATGATCCAGTCCATGGCATTTGTTATAGCAGCCCAAGTGGGCCAAGACAGGCACCTTCTTTGCCTCATAGTAAGAATGGAGGTAAGGCTGGTAATTGAGAATCTGTCATATTAGAGTACTCCCTATAGGGTTGTCAATATTTTCTCACATAACACAACATCAAAATGTCATACTTATAGCCGAGCACAGTGGCACAAGCCTGTAATCTCAGCACATAGGGAGGCTGAGGCAGGAGGATTGCGAGTTCAAAGCCAGCCTCAGCAACGGCGAGGCGCTAAGCAACTCAGTGAGACCCTGTCTCTACATAAAACACAAAATGGGGCTGGGGATGTGGCTCAGTGGTCAAGTGCCACTGAGTTCATTCTCAGTACCAAAAAAAAAAAGTCATACTTATATTTTTTTATTTTTATTTTTTAAAAATTGTTTTAATATCTTTTTTTAAGATTTTTTATGTGGTACTGAGGATTGAACCCAGTGACTCACGCATGCGAGGCAAGCGCTCTACCACTAAGCCACAATCCCAGCCCCCATACTTTTATTTTTAAATGGACATATTTGTATCCACTGTGCTCATGAGTGGGCTACGTATGAGCCTTCCTGAGTCTGCAGAGCTATAAATCAGTCACAGAATTCGCCCAGATTCCCAGACCCAGGCACCAAGATCCAAGCTCTGATTCACATTCATCATGATAAACATGGGCTTTAGAAAAATGAATGAGGGCTGGGGCTGTAGCTCAGTGGTGGAACGCTTGCCTAGCATGCGTGAGGCACTGGGTTCGATCCTCAGCACCACATATATAAATAATAAATGAATAAAATAAAGATCCATCAACAACTAAAAAAAATTTTAAAAAAAGAAAAATGAATGAGTAGCCAGGCGCGGTGGCTCACGCTTGTAATCCCAGCACTTTGGGAGGCCGAGACAGGAGAATCGCGAGTTCTAAGCCAGCCTCAGCAATGGCGAGGTGCTAAGCAACTCAGTGAGACCCTGTCTCTACATAAAACACAAAATAGGGCTGGGGATGTGGCTCAGTGGTTGAGTGCCCCTGAGTTCAATCCCTAGTACCAAAAAAAAAAAAGAAAAGAAAAGAAAGAAAGAAAGAAAAATGAATGAGTGGGATTTTTTTCTGTTCTCTAAGTATTTTTAATCCCACCAAGGCCAAGAGAACATGTACTTGAATGTGGGTCTTGTCTTGCTCTCCCTTCTTTTGCCTGTGATTACTTGGCTATCAAGAGTTCCCTTTCTCGGCACCACCTGTGTTCCAGGAGAGGAAGATAACACTTGAGACAAAGTCTAACTTTGAGACTAGAAAGTTCTCCTTCAGGGAGCAGATGCCTGTCTGGAAGCAAGCCTGGAAAACACACACACACATAGAAAAGGCGAGTCAGCTGGAAAGGGCAATGCGTGAGGCTGAGTGCAAGATGGCATCACCCAGCCCCAAACACATTCACACCCCTGCAACACACAGGGCAGAAGAGCCACCAAAAGCTACCCCGAGCACAACTGAAGCAGGCACGGTCCATGCCTCTGCTTCTTGTGCAACTGTCTACCTCAGTGACTTGACCCCTCCTAACCACACCCATCCAGCAGCCAGACAACTGGACACTGGACCTGAGATCGCACACTGCTCTCACAGTGGCCAGCGGTGCCTCAGGCAAGCCATGATTCACCTGTCTGGCTCTCTAACTCCTGTCCTGGAAAATGAGGGTATTCTAATACCTGCCTTGCTCATCTCACAGTTTTGTTAGACCCAAAAGAAAAAGTAAATGAGGAAATGCTTTGTGCATAATGATGATCATAGACTAGAAAGTGCACTGTTATTATTATTAGTCTGAGCTCTGCCATTTACTCTGTGACCTCAGGCAAAAGCCACAAATTCTTTGATCTAGGTTTCCTCATCTGTAAAGCAGAGAAAAATGACCTTACTTACATGAGAGGTTAAAATAAGGATTAAGCCAGGTGTGGTGGCTCAAGCCTGTAATCCCAGAACTTAGAGAGGCTGAGACAGGAGAATCACGAGTTCAAAACCAGCCTCAGCAATGGCGAGGTGCTAAGCAACTCAGTGAGACCCTGTCTCTACATAAAACACAAAATAGGGACAAAATAGGGCTGGGGATGTGGCTCAGTGGTCGAGTGCCCCTGAGTTCAATCCCCAGTACCAAAATAAATAAATAAATAAGGATTAAATAATAGAGTTCATGGGCTGGGATTGTAGCTCAGTGGTAGAACGCTTGCCTTGCATGCGTGAAGCACTGGGTTCGATCCTCAGCACCACATAAAAATAAATAAAGATATTGTGTCCATCTACAACTGAAATAAAAATATTTTTAAAAAATAATAGAGTTCATGTAAACCAGACACTGTTGGTTGGCTTATCCAGGCCCTGGGGAGGGCTTCCACCTCTGGACCAAGAGGATAAGGACTTGCTAAGGGGAAGTCCTTCATCCTCTCAGCCTTCCTCCTTCTCCCTTGCCTGGAACATAAACGTGATGCCTGGAGATGCAGACACCACCTTGCAAACATGAGACAAGAGGCTTGAGAATGGTGGCCCACGTAAGAAGAACAGAAAAATGGAAAGAGCCTGATGTCATGGCTGGCCTCAAAGCTAGCCCCAGAGTGCCTAGCTATGAACTTTTTGCTACATATTAAGAAGGAATTCTTTATTGGCATCAGCCTCTGAAGTAGGGCTTTTGGCAACTTGCATTCCTATGTATCCTAGACTGAGACACGTGTGATTTACGTCAACTCTGACTCCTAGCAAGCACAGCTAAGGGATCTTGCCCAGCATGTGGCTTTTCCTGGTCTGGGGAGGGTGCTGAAGTGAAATTAAAGTGTAGCAGTTGGATGAAAATTGTTGTTTATGAGAACTCTGATTGGAGAATTCTTGTAAGTCACAGGTGAGGAAAATGGCAAAGAAGGTTGTCAGTCAAAATATTCTTCACTAAAAAAGGTGCTTTCATAATGCTTTCCTTTAGCAAAAGCAATGCACGACTGGTACACTGAAAACCACTGGCATCATGAACCAGAAAGTAGATTTGTGATTGCCAGGTGGGCTGTGGTGTTAATGCTAGGGATCTTCTTGGAGTGATGAAAATATCCTGGAATCAGAAAACCATGATGGCTGTACACCTTTGCTGATGTGTTGAAACTCAGAGAATCACACACTTTAAAAGGGTGAACCTCATGGCAAATGAACTACATCTCAATAAGAAAGGAGGGAGTGAACAGAGAAGGAAGAAAAAAAAAAAGCAAACAGGAAAGTCAATGAGACTGACTAGTTAATCAGAGCTCTTTTTTTCAGGCCTCCATATGAGTCCAATAAATTGACCTTTCAGCCTGAAGACTCAGCTGTGGAAATTTCCACCAATGATAACCTGAAAATGTCATTCATATGGTCTCTTTGGCAGTACGCCAGGCATCTTCCCTCACTAGTTATGCTGACATGGCTCATAAAACAATGAAACAAAAGCCATTTCTGCCCCAGGTCTTGTGATAACCAAAGTAGAGAAAATACCCTAGATCTTATCATTTGATTCCAACATCTGTCCTCTTTGATTCAGTAACTGTGATATCCAGTTGACAAAGTCACAGCCCTGCAGATAACACCGTGGCCTGCTGCCATGCCTGAAATTGAAGGATGTGCTAAAGATCTGCTAGGAATTAATAAAAGTAAAGACAGAATATTTTCATCAAAATATATATATCTCTAAGTGAATATAGAATTCTTTGCACAGTCTCTGACATACAGTAAGTGCTCAATAAATATTAGCTGCTATAATTACTAGCAGAATTCAAAGTCATTCTATTACTCTTTCTGGGTTGACGTCCTCTCTCCTCCTAAGGCTCCAATAACCTGTCACACTGCCCCCCCATTCAGCATTCTTGCTACACTGATGGTGACCACAGAATCTAACAAAGTGACTCAAGCTGGTTCACAGAAATGTATGGCAGTACCTCCACAGGCCCCACCACTGTCTGTTCTTGAGCAAATCATACTTTGGGTTCTACCACATCTGAGTCACCCACACTTGTGTGTGTGCGAATCTTCCACTGAAATGACCCTATTGCCTCCCAAACTGTTTGTTCAGGAAGTAGGAGGATGGGTCTGTGCTTAGTGCCGTCTCTGTAGTAACAGAGCAAACTGGGCCACCCAAAAGACTGGAACTCTGCCTAGGGCCCCAACAACAGTGACCAACAGAGCCAACCTTAGGCTTCAATAACCTGACACCCACCTTCACTGAGGTCCCTAAATTCCACCCAGATCCTCTGCCCTGGGCCCCACACTCCCAGCAACACTGTAAGGCTGGGGAGACGGGGGGGGGGGGGGGGGCGCACCAGACACACCCAGGATGTTGTCACCACTTCCCAGGGCCAAAACACCTTCTCTGAAAGACAGACGTGAAAACTATAAATAATTAAGGCTTATTTCCAAACCTTCAGAGCGTCCCTGCTGTGGCCTATCTGTGTGTGTGTGTGTGTGTGTGTGTGTGTGTGTAGACACAGACACAGACATAAACCTATTGACATAGAGAGATGGATGTAGATATGGGTATACCTCAGTAAAACACTTTATACAAACTTTCTGATTTAATAATCCTGCCAGTCTGAGAAAAAATATTATCACTATTTATTGGTGAGAATACAGTGACTTTTTTTTTTAACCTTAGCTAACATCTCCAGCTGCCAAGAGACTGAGGTGAGTGTGGACCAGGTTGGAAGATCTGAAGTTGCCCAATGTCCTCCTTCTGTGTCATTTTCACCAGGCACCTAGGACTCCACCCTGAGCCGCACCAGGTTTCCTGCCATGGTTCAGGCAGGCCAGACACCATCACAAGGCCGCATCTATGTCCAGGGTTGATCCCACCTTCCTCAGGTGGGACCCTTGCATTATTTAGAGATCCTCCTGAACACTGCCACCCTGCTGAAGCCTACCCCAAACACCAGGCAGAATCCATCAGTTCTTTTCCGTCTCCTTCCCTGTTCTGCAAGCACAAGCTTCGCTCACTGAATCAAGGCTCATGGGCCAGTTCTTCACCCTTGCCCTGGAACCTGGCTCTGAAGAGAGAAGAAGGGAATTGACCCACATCCTCAAGCTCAGCTCAGCAGCCTGAGGGAGTCCACAGCCCAGGAGCACTGGTTAAATGAACAAACAAGCCCAGCAATATTCTCACATCTCTCAAATGTTGGTTGACAGTATTACCTTTCAGAAGTGATCAATTATAGCGTCATTTTAAATATTTAGGACACTTGTTATATTACATACATAATATTTGCATTGTTAAAATACATTAAAAATTTGCTACTTTGGGCTGGGATTGTAGCACAGCGGTAGAGCGCTTGCCTCGCATGCGTGAGGCCCTGGGTTCGATCCTCAGCACCACATACAAACCAATAAAATAAAGACATTATGTCCATCTACAACTAAAGAAAAAAAAATTTGCTACTTTAAGTATATAATTCAGTGGCATTGAGAACATTCACACTGCTGTGCAACCGTCACCACTGTCCATTGCCACCATTTCTTCATCACCCAAACTGAAAGTCTATCCCCACTAAACATTAACTCACATCCTCTCCTGTTCCCAGCCCCAGCAAGCATCACTGTGCTTTCTGTCTCCATGTACCCCCATAGGCAGACTCACATACTGTTGTCCTTCTGCATCTGGCTCATTCCAGGTAGGATAATGTCTTCAAGGTTCACTCATGTGGTATCATGTATCAGAATCATAATTTTTAAAAGACATTCACTGAATCATCAAAAGGTGTCGATGAGCTCCTGCTGTAGGCAGGGCTTGTGTTCACTGATCCAGTGAAAAAGAGGTAAACGACCAAGTCTCTGATCCAAATGTCAGCCAACTACTTTTCCTAGGGTCCAATGTGCAGCTTAATGAGAAGAAATCAAAGTACTTGGATTACCTGCCCTTTCTCTCCATCCTTAAAAATAGCTTTCTACACTTTGATTTACACAGTAATAGACTATTTCTCTAGATGATTCCAGAAGGAAAAAAAAAAGGAAATGACAAATAGGAGGAACTTTAAACACATCAAGGAAGTAGTGAGCAAACAAGTAACAGATGGAGTCCACATTCATTCAAGTCACACACTGAAATGGCAGAACATGGCCACTTACTCTGTCTCTGGATCTCACTGGAAGTTCTAAAAGGCACCAAGACTTTCCGTCCAACAAAACTGATCCTTTGATACTCATCATTACCTGCTAGATGGCTGCCAAACAGATTTTGAATGGAATGAAAAGCAGAGTTCCCAGGAAGGGATGGGAAGCAAAGCAAGGGGGGCAACATTCATTGAACTCCTATCTGATGCCAAGAACCACAGTAGGTGTTTCCACCTACAGCATCTGATGGAATGATCTCAGTGATCAAGTATAAGAAATGCTATCAGGGCTGGGGTTATGGCTCAGCGGTTGAGCGCTTGCCTCGCATACGTGAGGCACTGAGTTCGATCCTCAGCACCACATAAAATAAATAAAGATATTGTGTTCATCTACAACTAAACAAAATATTTAAAAAAAAGAAAGAAAGAAATGCTATCACCTCATATACGTACAGAAATTGAGGCTCCAATGAGTTAACCAACTGCCCAGGTTTACACAGCTAACTCATATTGGAATTGACAAGCAAATTCAGATCTTCCAACCTTAAGAATCCCTTCTTTATCCACCCTTCCTCTTATAGGAGTGCTGATAGGAGTGCTGCACTCACCCCTCGTCTCCTGCACTGCTCCCCACTTGGGACCCCAGGCATGCATCTTGGGACAATTAATCCATAGTGGGACCAGCAGAAAGCACAAGCAAAGGGTGCTTCCCTCCACCTGCAAAAACCATGAAGAGGACACTTGGAAAGGACAAGTCTTCTCCAAAACTTTAATAAGAAGGAGAAAATGCCTACAGCAACAACAGCTTGAGCATGGGCAAAGCTTTGGATTGAAAGGAAGAATGCTCAGGCAGTTTTCCTAATTAATGATGGCTGAGTCATAAGAAACAAAAGTTGGCTCCAAGCTGATGCTGAGAGAAGGGTTCTCTCCTTGAAGTGCCTGAGTAGGCGTCTTCTTCAGCCTACATCCTCCTCTCTCTCCTCCAGCCCTGATGCCACCCCTTCTGGCACTTTCTCATGGGTAGATCTGCACGGATGCAGGAGGCCTAGCTCAACTGGTTTGGGGGAGCTCAATTTGAACAAACAAACGATTGGTGAGGATGTGAACAGAGAAGGCATTTACATGTGGTGGAGCTGCTTATGGCTGATCCTTATACCAGCTACAACACAATTTTAGGGCAATAGCTAGTTCTTGGTCACAAACAGTTCTGTACACTGATATCATTGCTCCTGAAATTCCACCTTCAAAATTTTCTTTCTTTGGGGTCCTCTTCTCAGGAGGGGCCTTCTAGGGAGGAGAGCATTAACTTACTAATGGTAAAGTGTCAGATGGAATGATGAAACCAGACAAACCTCGAAGTTCCCATTACCCTGCCCAGTGTAGGAATCCCTGACAGCTTCTACTTGTATATTCCAAGGTACAGAAATCTCAAGGCAAGGAAGGCTGTTCTGAGGTTGTACAGTTCTAGGAGCTATAAAGTTCTTACATTAGGCCAAAAATATTTTTCCTATAGCTTTTTCTTTTCCCAATGTGGCACTGAAAAAATGTGCCTGTTGAAGGCAGTCTTGTGAGCTCTTCCCCACCAGCATCTCTCCTGGGAGCACCAGTTCTCCCAGGTCTTCCTGGTGGAAGGCCTTTTAGACTCTCTCCAGTTTGGGATGCCTTGGGTAGACCTACTCCAAATTATCAATAAGACCTCTGCCCATATGTGACAAGACTGTAAAGATCAAGTATAGAGTCCTGGCTATTTGTGTATACACACACACTTATACAACCTAGTAACCTAGGAAAAAACAAAAGGCTTCAAACTGAGGAGTTGTGACCCAAAGGGAGTCACAGATATATTAGCTTGGCATCCCAGGATGCGAGAAGCAGCTATTCCCTCCAGTTACTGCATGCAGGGGAGTGGGCAGTGCTGTTAGGATACTTGTGGGGGAAAAAAGAACAAAGAAATCTTTTCCATGGCTAAGAGTCTTGGAAAAGTCAAACACCTTATGGAAAAAGCCTTATGGAAAGAGCAAGAATCCCAGAAGAGTAGGCCTCCTGGGTACTGTAACTAGAAGGCCACTGGAAAACCAAGGCGTCTCTGAGAACAGGCCATTCTGGTAGATCCCCAAGCATTGGCTACTGCTCTAGTGTTCTGCCATTAAATTCATTCAGCTCTCCTTTCTTGCTCTACCTCTTCCATCTGCCTCTTTTCTCCCCACCTACCAGGTATGAAGTTGATTCTGGAACATTTCCCACTCCATTGTGTAAAGCTGTCTATGCTGAGCTGTCACAAAGGCCACTAGCTGATGCTGTTCAGGAAACAGACTAAGGAGTCTCATCAGGAGCTGAAAGCATCACAATTTCTCTTGGGAGGGAACCATGAGCACAATCAGCCTGTGACTGACCTGTGTAGAACACTGAGGGTCCAGAAAGGATTAAGAAGGCACTCACCTCAGTGGTCAGAATAAGAGAACACAGACTTCTCAGCTATCATGTCTCCAGAGAGAAAATCAGCTTGATTCTGATATCCAGATGGGTGCTGGATTGGGCCCTAACCCCAGACATCAGCTCCATTATCTTTCTTTTTTTTTTTTTTTTAATTTTTTTTTTAAATATTTTTTTTTAGTTGTTGCTGGACCTTTATTTCTTATTTATTTATATGTGGTACTGAGGATCGAACCCAGTGCCTCACGCATGCTAGGCAAGCGCTCTACCACTGAGCCACCACCCTAGCCCTCCATTATCTTTCTATCTGCAACTTCACCTTCACCCCTCTGGAGCTTCAAGTTTCTATTAAAATAAAAATGTTACTTTGGAACAAATTTATTGAAAGACACACAAATCTTCACTGAATTATATAAAACACTATTGAGATAAATTAAAGAGGAGCTAAATAAATGTCAACATGTACCATGTTAATGGATTGAAAAACTCAGTATTCCTAAAAATTTATCTATAGAATCAGTGTAATTCCAATCAATTTTTTTAAGAAATTGGCAAGTAGACTAAAACTCAAGTGGAAATGAAAAGGCCTAGAAGAGCCAAAATACTCCTAATAAAGAATAAAGTTAAGCCGGGCACGATGGCGCACACCTGTAATCCCAGCACTTTGGGAGGCTGTGACAGGAGAATTGCGAATTCAAAGCCAGCCTCAGTGACAGCGAGGCATTAAGCAACTCAGTGAGACCTTGTCTCTAAATAAAATACAAAATAGGGCTGGGGATGTGGCTCAGTGGTCAAGAACCCCTGAGTTCAACTCCCAGTACCTGAATAATAATAATAATAGTAATAATAATAATAGCAACAACAACAATAATGATAATAATAAAGTTAGCCAGATGCTGTGGCATATGCCTATAATCCCAGTTACTTGGGAAGCTAAAGTAGTAGGATTCCAAGTTAAAGGCCAGGCTTAGCAATGTAGTGAGACCTTGCCTCAAAATAAAAAATAAAAACAGGGGCTGGGATTGTGGCTCAGTGGTAGAGCGCTTGCCTCACAAGTGTGAGTCACTGGGTTCGATTCTCAGCACCACATAAAAATAAATAAATAAAATAAAGATGTTCTGTCCATCTACAACTAAAAAAAATATTAAAAAATAAATTAAATAAATAAATAAAAACAGCTAGGAATATAGCTAAGTGGTAAAGGATCTTTGGATTCAATCCCCAGTACTGGAAGAAGAAAAAAAAACAGAGTTAGAGGACTTATACTAGCTGACTTTAAGTCATACTATAAACAGCAGCAATTACAACAGCATGGTGTTGCATTAGGATACACTGATAGAATCAATACAGCCAAAAACAGAATCCAGAAATAGACCTATATATGTATGGCCATTGATTTTCAACAAAGGTACCAATGAAGAAAGAAAAATCTTTTCAACAAGATTGAAATAGTGCCTATCTCTAAAGAGGAAAAAATTGAACTTGACTCCTTACATCATACCAAAAAATTAAGCTGAAATAGATCCTAGACCAAAAGGAAAAGACAAATTATACAGCATCCAAGAGAAAACAGAATGTTGTTATGAGCTTGAGGTAGGCAAGCACAAAAAGAATTAATGATGAGAATAACTGATAAAACAGAAATTCATCAAAATTTAAAATTTTGGTATATCCACCAGAATGGTTACAGTTAAACAGACTGACAACACCCAGCGTTAGTGGGATGTGGGGCAGTCAGGACTTGCAGATAGGCATGTCAAATGGTAAAATCACTTTGCCCTCCCTAAAGACAATTTAATAAAGGAAACAAGGCGGGCTGGGATTGCAGCACAGTGGTAGAGCGCTTGCCTCACATGCGTGAGGCACTGGGTTCAATCCTCAGCACCACATAAAAATAAATAAAATAAAGATATTGTGTCCATCTACAACTAAAAAAAATTAAAAAATAAAAAAAAAAGGAAACAAGGCATTTATACAGATTTCCCTCTATTTCTACCTGCCTTTCCCTCTATTTCTACCTGTCTTTCCTTTTATTGTGTATAAATATATAAATTTATGTTGTGTATGACTGCCAGAAGCCAATTCAGTGGCCCTGGGGAGGGAAGGGGTGTTTGTAGGACTGCAAGGGCAAGGGCGGTGGCACTGCCAGGCCTGGAGCAATCAACTTTGGTTTCTGTGTTTTTTATAACAAAATGTATAAACCTCAAAAAATCACTTTGGAAAAAAAGTCTATCTATTAAAAACTATGACTTGGCAATTCCATTTCAAATGTACAAGAATACTCATATAAATTTCATTTATAAGAGGAAAAAACTGAAAGTGGGCCAGGTGTCCATCTATAAGAAAATAGATAAAGAAACTTTGGTAAATTGTATACTTGGGGGAAAAAGCATAAACCACTGTTATAACATGAACAAATCTCCAAAACATTGTGCTGGGCTGGGACTGTGTCTCAGTGGTAGAGCACTTTCCTTGCATGTGGGAAGCACTGCATTCTTTCCTCAGCACTGCATATAAATAAATGAATAAATAAAGGTCAATCAACAACTTAAAAATTTTTTTCAAAAAAACATTGTGCTGAGTGAAAAAACCTTATACAAATAAGCACTTAATACATAATTCCAATTGCAGTCATGCACCACATAACAATGTTTCAGTCAACTACAGACCACATATACAACAGTGGTCCCATAAGATCATACCACGCAGGAGGTCAGAACCGCTTAATTTGTGTGCACGCACTCTCTGATGTTCACACAACAATGAAATTGCCTAAAATTGCATTTCTCAGAATGTCTCCATCATTCAGTGACACATGACTGTATCTGAAGTTGGAGAATAGACACAACTAATCAATGTCAGAAAAACACAGGACCTTCAGAGGATGGAGATTGACAGTGAAGGTCCTTTCTAAGGTGAGGATAATGCTCTATATTTTTTAAGCCGGGCATGGTGGCGCACGCCTGTAATCCCAGAACTTGGGGAGGCTGAGGCAGGAGAATCGCAAGTTCAAAGCCAGCCTCAGCATCGGTGAGGTGCTAAGCAACTCAGTGAGACCCTGTCTCTACATAAAACACAAAATAGGGCTGGGGATGTGGCTCAGTGGTTGAGTGCCCCTGAGTTCAATCCCCAGTACCAAAAAAAAAGTTCTATATTTTTTAAATAACAGCTTTATAGAGAAATATTTCACATATCATAAAGTTTACCCTTTTAAAGTATGTAATACAGCAGTTTGGGGAATACTCACGGTTACACAACTATCACCAATGTCTATTTGTAGAAGAAACCTGATATCCCTCAGCACTTCCCCTCCCAGTCCCTGGCAACCACTAACCTACTCTCTATTTCTATGGATTTGCCTATTCTGGATTTTAATATAAATGGAATCACACAACATGTGGCCTTCTGCAACTAGCTTCTTGTGTCTAGTGTAATGTTTTCAAAGTTCATCTGTGTTGTGGCATACATCATCTTGTCCTTCCTTTTTATTGCTGAGTAATATTCCATTGATGGATGGACCATGTTTTGCTGATCTATTCATTTATCATTTCAGTTGACAAACATTTGGGGAGAGATTTGATTGAACAAGGTACAAGAATACTTTCTGAGGTGATAAAAATGTTCTTGATTGACATGGGAGTACATGGAGATACACATGTGTATAGATAGATAGATATTTGTCAAAACTTATTGAGCCTTACATTTTAAATATGTGCATTTTACCCAGGCATTGTGATGCACACCTATAATTCCAGCAGTTTGGGAGGCTGAGGTAGGAGGATCACAAGTGCTAGGCTAGGAGCTGGGATTGTAGCTCAGCAGTAGAGCGCTTGCCTCGCATGCGTGAGGCCCTGGGTTCAATCCTCAGCACCACATACAAAAGCAATAAAATAAAGACATTGTGTCCATCTACAACTAGAAAAAAATTTAAGAAAAAAAAAAACAAAAAACAAGTGCTAGGCTAGCCTCAACAACTAAGTGAGGCTCTACACAACTTAGTGAGACCCTGACTCCAAAAAAAGGGGGGCTGGAGATGTTGCTTATGTGGTTGACTGAACCCCAAATGGTTCACTCCAGTACCGTTAGATGTATATGAATAAATACATATACACATATATACACAATTTATTATAAGTAAACTATATTTTTAAAAGCCCCAGAAGAAAGGAATAGTAAAAGACAGAATAAAGGAAGAAAGGAAAGAAGGGAGAGAGGAGTATGGGAGTATGTTCCGGGAAATGACTCATCTTTGTTTTAACTGTGGTTATCATTGGTTATTTGGGGGCTAGAAAATTACCCAAGACAAACACCAATGGTGTCCCCAGTGGACTGTTGCCAACTGCTTTCAGTGGAGATCAAACCATGCTGGGAATCACCCCATGACCCCCTGATTCCCTGAGTATGCTCTCGATCAATTCACCTCACCTGAGGCAGGGAACACTTCATCCTACAGAGCTGACCAGGTATCCTGCAGCCCTACTTGCTGAAGAAGAGGCTCTGCCAGGCTGCACCCATTCTATTTGGGCCTGGGCCATTCTTGCACAGGCCCCTGGACTGAGCATCCTCCCTTGTAGATGATCTGAGCCCTTTGTCTACTGAGCAACTTTGTAATGTCCTCCAGGGTAGATTTTCCTGCTGTAAGAGAGAGAGATAATTATCTGGTTAGCCTGGCAGTTCCATCTATGTATGTAAATCAATAAATTGACATCTGACTCCACATCTTAAAAACCATTTGTTTCACGGCAGAGAGAGCCCATGTCAGGGAGTGGCGAGGTGAAGGAGGGAGGAGTGAAGAGCCTCAAACACTGGGAGGGAGGACACAGCTACTGGTTGGGTCAGAATACCCTGGAGAAATAAACATTTGGCTCCTTGTCAAATACACTTATTATGTATGTCAAAAAGTCAAATGGTGGCATGTTCATTTGCTTTGACCCAGTAGACCACCTAGAGTTTGCAAGACCTCGTGTTCCACACTGGAGACCTCTGTCCCAATGTGTTTGAGGGTAAGGTTGAGCAGCAGGGCATATGTAGAAAACAACTGTTGACCATTTGAGTCAGCAAGCACTGAGTATTGAGACACACAGGACTACAGATCACAAACACTATGGAAGTTCAAATAGCAGAGACTTGCACACTGCTCTGTGCACACATGCTATGTGCCAGGCTCTGTTAGTGTGTGATATGTAACACTTCATCAGAGGCGGCCCTGTGCTCAAAGGCTGTAGATTAAACTGCAAAGAACTGAAATGCACTGTAGTAGCTGCTCAAGTAGAAGGATAGCCAAGTTCTAGGGCCTCTGCCTAGAGAGCAAGGGACCAAGGGAGCTTTGTGGGAGAGAGGACAAGAAGGGCTCAAGCTGGGGACATTTCAAAGACAAGGAAAGCTCTTGGAGCAAAGGCATAGAGGTAGAAATGTGCACAGTCTGAGGGGAGCTCAGTTTGACCAGAGAAGTGCTCCCAGTCAAGAGTCATAGCAGGAACCAAGGCAAAGGACCACCCCACCTGAGAGAGGGCACTCAAAGAGGATTTCCTGGAGAAGGCAGCACAGATTTTGAATGATAGGAAGAATTTAGACACAGATAAGAAGACACAGAGGAAGCATTTCGCAAACGTGGCAGGCCAGACAATGGTCTTCTTAAAATGTCAGGGGTTAATCCCCAGAATCTGAGTGTGACAGCTTAGATGGTACAAGGGAGTTTGCAGAACTAATTAAGTTTGGAATCATGAGATGAGATATCATACTGCATTATCCAGGCAGGACAAAGTCACAAGTCCTTCTGAGAGGGAGGCAAGAGATCAGAATAAGTGCTAGAAGTGACGACGGCAGCAAGATGTTGGAATGCTTCAGGAAGGGCCCCAAGACAAGGAATGCAGCAGCCTCCAGACACTGAAAAGGAAAGGGGCTTCTTTCCTGGAAACTCCAGAAGGTACAAAGACCTGGAGGCATCGTAATTTTAGCCCCATGAGACTCTTTTCAGACTTCTGACTCTCAGAAATACAAGATAATAAATGTGTTTTTTGAGCCACTAAATGGCTGTAGCAGCTTGTTACAGCAGCAATGGGAAACTAGCATGCTGTAGGACAGGTAGAAATGCAACTCACACTGAGCCCCACAAATCCCCTCCTCCACACCCCAGGCAAGTGTACTTTCTTGTGGAAATTTCATTCCTTCAAAAGGAATGGAAGGCTGGGGTTGTGGCTCAGTGGTAGAGTGCTTGCCTCACATGCATGAGTCACTGGGTTCGATCCTCAGCACCACATAAAAAATAAATAAATAAATATATATATTTTAAAAAAGATATATTCCACGTTTGAGAAAAAAAAAAAGGAATGGAATGTATATGCCTGCTTGATAAGTGTGGTCATATTAGCTGCTACCTCATTCAGGCAGTCAGCCAGTGACTGGAATGATTCCTACAACACCCCTGCCCTCAGGGAGCCCAAAATCTGGTGGAGGATACAGATGTGTCAACAGGCCATCACAACCCAAAGACATAAATGCTTTAATGAAGGCTGGCAGAGAGAAATGTAGGAGCACAGAGAGCCAACTAACTTAGCTTCTCACATGAAAGAATGTCCCAGCACCAGAGGTATTAGCTGGGCAAAGAGATAGGAGGAAGTAGACTCCAAGCAAAGAGAATTGCATTTACCAAAATGGAAGAAGGACCAGATCTGGGGGCCGTAGGCTAATTGGGTATGGCCAGAACTGAGACCAGAGGCTGGGACAGGTGGCTCCTGATTGCAATGTGTCAATAATTGCTTTACAGTTTCCTTTTACATCTTCTCTCTGGGTCCTTTCTCAGTCAAATAATAGCCACCAAGAAAGACCACTTTTCCTAGCTGGCTGCAGGAAGCCTCATGGCAAAGATAGGTGAGGAACAAAATTGGGGCATCATCCTTGGTGGAAATTTAACTGAACCTACGTTTAGCACCACAGAGAGAAGCCCCAGGGGAAAGGCATTGGGTTGAGGAACTTTAATCCTGTTTCTCCTGAGTAACACCTTTGCCTGGGATTTCTCTCACTTTATTCAGTGTGCACTGCTTGCCCTGTTATACCCTGATTGAGAGGCAACAAATTGATCTTCCCAGTGTTACTTTCATGAGTAAAATAAAAAGATAAGAGTCATGCCCTAGGAATAGGTCAACTTCTGGGCCTGCTTTCTGATCTGAGACATTCCCAGATAGTCGACAGTCCAAATGACAGTGAACATTATCATATCTGCATGCAAAAAACAGCCACATCTTCAATAGAACATTACACGTGGATAGTAATTGGATAACTTTTGGCTGCAAGAGTAAAAAAATCTGGAGGTAAAATAGATGGAGAGGAAAGGAAGGGCAGTGAGATGAAGGAGGAAAGAAAGCCAGGAAAGGAAGATACAGTGGTGAGGAGGAGGAGTGGGCCATCTTCCCTTTGCACAGAAGTGATGTAGGCCAGACTTCCCAAGACTGTGGACAGCTTTCTAGGACTCCTGACCTCCAAGAAAAAGATCAGGGTGGTGGATGGCAGAGGAGCAGGCAATGTGACCTGGGGGACAGAACAGCTTCATGCCACTTGAGTATCCAACCCCTTTAAACCACTAGTTGTGTCTACAATGCAAATCTAGGCCAGGGACTAAATGTCAGAGAGGAGGAGTGCATAAAGAACTATAGTAGGGGGCTGGGGTTGTGGCTCAGTGGTAGAGCGCTTGCCTCGCATGCGTGAGTCACTAGGTTCGATCCTCAGCACCACATAAAAAATAAATAAATAAAATAAAGATTGCGTCCATCTACAACTAAAAAAATTAAAAAAAAAAAAAAAGAACTATAGTAGGAAGGACTGCCTCCGGGGAACCCTGCGGGAGACCTGGCCCAAGTGAGGCCCGGGACCACCCCCAGTTCAGCGCCAGAGCCCCTGCCAATCCATGGGAGCCCAGGCCCAGGGCCAGACCTACAACCAGGAATCCCCGAGGGAGTCCAAGCCAAGATCAGGCCTAGGACTGCCCTCAGAGGTCTATGTGAGAGCCCAGGCCCAGGACTATTCCTGCACAGAGTCGGGATCCATGCTATTGCTCCCTTCCTGTATCCGTCTTGTACACTGCAGCCATCCCCATAGCTCTTCACATGTATTAGCCTCTATCTTGGGTCAACAGGCAGCGACCTGTCAAAGTGCCGCATCTCTGATCAATCAGCCCAAAGCCATTGTAAGTCCCACCCTTTTAGCCCCATCTCTGAAAGTGTTTGTGTCCATTGTGGGCCACTCCCATTACCATCATGAGTTACCTCCACTACTGGCGCCACCATCTTCAGTGGCAGTAGTGTACATCTAGGGACACCTGCTGGGGACTCAATGTGAACTTCAAGGTGGGATACAGGTAATCTGTAGTGTCACTACAAGATTATAGGATAGAAATCACAATACCGCAGATTGGCATTGCAAGAAAGGAAGGTACATAATCAACATGAAAAAACAAGGAAAGAAAGTGCCCCAAATAAACCAAGATACTACAATAATAGAATCCATTCACAGCACAGTTGATGAAATGTCAGAGAAAGAATTCAGAACGTACATAATTAAAATGATTTGTGAATTAAAGAATGACTTAAGTGAGCAAATACAGGCAACCATTGATCACTCTGACAAAGAAATAAGAGAGTAAATAAAGGCAACCATTGATCACACCAACAAAGAGATAAGGTAATAAATACAGGTAGCAAAAGATTACTTTAAGGAAGAGCTAGCCAGGTGCGGTGGTGCACGTCTGTAATCCCAGCACTTTGAAAGGAGGCTGAGACAGGAGAACCGTGAGTTCAAATCCATCCTCAGCAACGGCGAGGTGCTAAGCAACTCAGTGAGACCCTGTCTCTACACAAAACACAAAATAGGGCTGGGGATATGGCTCAGTGGTCAAGTGCCCCTGAGTTCAATATCCAGTACCAAAAAAAAAATAGGGCTGGGGATGTGGCTCAGTGTGGAGTACCCCTGAGTTCAATCCCCAGTACCACAAAAAAAAAAAAGAGAGAGAGAGAGAGAGAAAGAAAGAGCTAGAGATTGTGAAAAAAAAAACCAATCAGAAATGTTTGAAACGAAGGAAACAATAAACCAAATTAAAAAACTCAATAGAAAGCATCACCAGCAGACTAGATCACTTGGAAGACAGAACCTCAGATAATGAAGACAAAATATACAATCTTGAAAATAAAGTTGACCATACAGTGAAGATGGTTAGAAATCATGAACAGAACATGCAAGAATTATGGGATAGCATCAAAAGACCAAATCTAAGATTTATCAGGAGAGAAGAAGGCACAGAATTTCAAACTAAAGGAATGCACAATCTCTTCAATGAAATAATATCAGAAAATTTCCCAAACATGAAAATAATTGGAAAATCAAATACAAGAGGCTTACAGGACACCAAGTGTACAAAATTATAACAGATCCACACCAAGGCACATTATAATAAAAATGCCCAGCACACAGAAAAAGGATAGAATTTTAAAGGCTGCAAGAGAGAGGAGTCAGATTACATATAGGGGGAGACCAATTTGGATTTCAGCAGATTTTTCAACCCAGACCCTGAAAGCCAGGAGATCATGGAACCACATATACCAAGCTCTGAAAGAAAATGGATGCCAACCAAGAATCTTATACCCAGCAAAATTAAGCTTCAGATTTTTTTTAAATTTTTTTTAGTTGTAGATGGGCACAATACCTTTATTTTATTTACTTATTTATTTATATGTGGTGCTGAGAATCAAACCCAGGGCTTTATACATGCAAGGCAGGAGTTCTACCACTGAGCCACAACCCCAGCTCCTAAGCTTCAGATTTGATGATGAAATGAAAACTTTCCATGATAAACAAATGTTAAAAGAATTTACAGGGCTAGGATTGTAGCTCACTGGTAGAGGACTTGCCTCACATGCGTGAGGCACTGGGTTCAATCCTCAGCGCCACATAAAATAAATAAATAAATAAAGATATTTTTTTTAAAAAAGAATTTACAGCAAGAAAGCCTGCACTACACAGCATTCTCAGCAAAATATTCCATGAGGAGGAAATGATAACCAACAATGAAAATATACAAAGAGAGGAACTACACTAAAGGAAAGGCCAATCAAAGGAAAAACCAAGTCAAGGTAAAACCCAAAAATAAACCAAAATGACTAGGATTACAAATCATATTTCAAAAATAACCCTGAATGTGAATGGCCTAAACTCATCAATTAAAAGACATAGACTGACATACTGGATTAAAAAAAAAAAAAAAAGACCCAATAATATGCTGCCTTCAAGAGACTCATCTCACAGGAAAAGACATCCACAGACTGAAAGAGAAAGAGTGGGAAAAAAAAGTATCACTCACATGGATTGTGTAAACAAGCAGGAGTTTCCATCCTTATATCAAATAAAGTGGACTTCAAACCAAAGTTAGTGAAAAGGAATAAAGAAGGACATTTCATACTTCTTAAGGGGATCATACATCAACAAGACATAACAATCATAAATATCTATGCCCCAAACAATGGAGCATATATGTATATCAAACAAACCCTTCTTAAGTACAAGAATTAAATAGACCATAACACAATAATACTTGGTAACTTTAACACAGCGCTCTCACCACTGGATAGATCTTCCAAACAAAAACTAAACAAAGAAACCATAGAATTCAATAAAACAATCAATAATTTAGACTTAACAGACATATGTAGAGTATTTCATCCATCAATGAGCGAATGCACTTTTTTTTTAATTTTTTTTTTTAGTTGTCAGTGGACATTTATGTATTTATTTATATGTGGTGCTGAGAATTGAACCCAGTGCCTCACACATGCTAGGCAAGTGCTCTGCCACTGAGCCACCACCCCAGCCCGTGAATGCACTTTTTTCTCAGAAGCACATGGGTCCTTCTCCAAAATAGACCTTGTTATACCACAAAGCAAGTCTTAGCAAATACAAAAAAATAGAGATACTACCCTGCATCCTATCTGACCCTAATGGAATAAAATTAGAAATCAATGACAGATTAAAAAATAGAAACTACTCCAACATTTGGAGACTAAATAATATGCTATTGAATGATGCATGGATAACAGAAGACATCAAGGAAGAGATAAAAAAATTTTAGAGGTAAGTGAAAACTCCAATACAACAGATCAAAATCTCTGGGACACAATGAAGGCAGTGCTAAGAGGAAAGCTCATTGCATTAAGCTCATTCATTAAGAGAAGAAAAAGTCAACAAATAAATGACCTAGCTGGGCACAGTGGCTCAAGCCTATAATCCCAGCACTTAAGGAGGCTGAGACAGGAGAATCACGAGTTCAAAGCCAGCCTCAGCAATGGCAAGACACTAGCAACTCAGTGAGACCCTGTCTCTACATAAAACACAAAATAGGGCTGGGGATGTGGCTCAGTGATCAAGTACCCCTGAGTTCAATCCCCAGTACCAAAAAATAAATAAATAAATAAATGACCTGACACTACATCTCAAAGTCCTAGGAAAAGAGGAACAAACCAACACCAAAAAAAGCAGAAGACAGGAAATAGTTAAAATCAGGGCTGAAATCAATGAATTTGAAACAAAAAGAAACAATTCAAAAAACTGACAAAACAAAAAGCTGGTTCTTTGAAAAAACAAATAACATTGACAAACCCTTAGCTACCCTAACAAAAAGAAGGAGAGAGAAAACCCAAATTACTAAAATTTGTGATGAAAAAGGAAATACCACGACAGACACTACTGAAATGCAAAGGATAATTAGAAACTATTCTGAAAATTTATATTCCAATAAAATAGAAAACCCTGAAGACATCAACAAATTTCTAGAAGTATATGACCTACCCAAACTGAACCAGGAGGACATACACAACTTAAACAGATCAATTTCAAGCAAGGAAATAGATGATGCCATCAAAAGCCTACCAACCAAGAAAAGCCCAGGAAAAGACAGATTCTCAGCCAAGTTCTACAAGACCTACAAAGAAGAATTAATACCAATACTCCTCAAACTATTTCATGAAATAGAAAAGGAGGGAACCCTTCCAAACTCATTCTATGAGACGAGTATCACCCTGATACCAAAACCAGACAGAGACACATCAAAGAAAGAAAATTTCAGACCAATATCCCTGATGAACATAGATGTAAAAATTCTCAATAAAATTTTGGCAAATCACATACAAAAACATATCAAAAAAATAGTGCACCATGATCAAATGTGGTTCATTCCAGGGATGCAAGTTTGGTTCAACATAAGGAAATCAATTAATGTAATCCATCACATCAATAGACTTAAAGATAAGAATTATATGATTTTATCAATTGATGCAGAGAAAGCATTTAACAAAATACAGCACCATTTTATGTTCAAAACACTAGAAAAATTAGGGATAGTAGGAACATAGCTCAATTTTGTAAAAGTTATCTATGCTAAACCCAAGGCTAACATCATCCTAATGGGAGAAAAATTGGAAGCATTCCCTCTAAAAATGAGAACAAGACAGGGATGCCCTCTTTCACCACTGCTATTCAATATAGTCCTTGAAACATTAGCCAGAGCAATTAGACAGATGAAAGAAATTAAAGGGATACAAATAGGAAAAGAACTCAAACTATCATTATTTGCTGACAACATGATTCTATACTTAGAGGATCCAAAAATTTCCACTAGAAAACTTCTAGAATTAGTAAATGAATTCAACAAAATAGCAGGATATAAAATCAATACCCATAAATCAATTGCATTTTTATACATTAGTGATGAATCCTCTGAAAGAGAAATTAGGAAAACTACCCCACTCACAGTAGCCTCAAAAAAAAAATAAAATACTTGGGAATCAATTTAACAAGAGAGGTGAAAGACCTCTACAATGAAAACTACAGGACACTAAAGAAAGAAATTGAACAAGACCTTAGAAAGTAGAAAAATCTCCCATGCTCTTGGACAGGCAAAATCAATATTGTCAATCCTCAGCACCACATATAAATAACAAATGAATAAAATAAAGATCCATCAACAACTAAAAAAATTTTAAAAAAATAAAAAATAAAATAAATGAAATAAAGATATTGCATCCATCTATAACTAAAAGATATTTTTTAAAAAGCCTCAGGAAGGTCCCTTGTACATGTACAAGCCAACTACTAAAAGCACAGCATATGTAAGTCTGAGAAAGCTCAGGAACTTGATGTTTTTCCTGCCTGGCTAGAGACTCACTATGATTCTATATTCCTCCATGGTGACATATCTAGGGTTGTCCCACAAGTGATGATTCTTCTTCCTCAATTCACCTTACTTGATTCTTGTCCTTTAAAACCTCACTTTGGTTAGACTGCTATCACAAACTTACCATAGGCTAAGGGGTTAGTAATCAGTGTATTACCCATAATGGTAGGCCTTCAGTTACCATCTAAGATGGACAGGGAGTGATTTACTTATAATCATTGGAAGAGCATTTTTTTAAGTTTTTTTTTTTTTTTTTTTTTTTTTTTAGTTGTAGATGGGCACAACACCTTTATTTTATCTATTTATTTGCATGTGGTGCTGAGGATCGAACCTGGTGCCCCACACATGCCAGGCAAGTGCTCCACCACTGAGCTACAACCCCAGCCCTGGAAGGGAATTTTTAAGGCTCTGTATAACACAACTCAGGCAGTGACTCATTAGTTCCTGATCAGACCCACCATTGTGGTGTTCTCACTCTGATCAGCCCTGGGCTTCGGTGTGAGGCCCAGACACACCATAGACTGGGGTACCCTTCATATCTTTCTGCTTCTAAATGCCAAAGGAGGTTGACTTTTCCTCTCAGATGAGGTAAAGAGGATTCCTAGGTTAGAAGAAACTAGGAAACTCATATGAGACAGACTCATACTGAGAGTATAAGGATTAATTTAGAAAAATAGAGGGAAACAGAATGACTAAAATTCTGGGTAAAAATGTAAATTTAGGGCTGGGGCTGTAGCTCAGTGGTAGAGTGCTTGCCTTGCATGCATGAGTCACTGGGTTCAATCCTCAGCACCACATAAAAATAAATAAATAAAGCCGGGCGCAGTGGCTCACGCTTGTAATCCCAGCACTTTGGGAGGCTGAGACAGGAGGATCACAAGTTCAAAGCCAGCCTCAGCAATGGCGAGGCGCTAAGCAACTCAGTGAGACCCTGTCTCTACATAAAACACAAAATAGGGTTGGGGATGTGGCTCAGTGGTCGAGTGCCCCTGAGTTCAATCCCTGGTACCAAAATAGATAGATAGATAGATAGATAGATAGATAGATAGATAGATAGATAGATAGATAAAGATGTTGTGTCCATCTACAACTAAAAAAGTGTTTAAAAAAAAGAATGTAAATTTACCAAAAATGTGTAACATTCACTCCTGCTGGGTGAAGTTAGTTAATGAAGTGGCAACACTTACTGTTATCACTGTGTTAGTTCTACTTTCAAAAGCAGCATTTTAAGACAATTTTATGGAGATACACTTCACATAACATAAAATTCTACCCTTTAAAGTGTATATATAATTCAATGGTTTCCAGTATGTTCACGGAGTTGTGTAACCATCACCGCCATCCAATTTTACAACATTTCATTACCCCCTAAAGAAACCCCTACCCATGAATGGTCATTCCCCAGCCTACCCCTGCCTATATCCCAGTCTAAGCACCCTCTAGTCTTCTTTCCATCTCTGTAGATGTACAGTATAGCATTTTGTCCCAGTGGTACATTTTTTACACTTAGAGTTCCCCATCAGCATACAGCAGTGATGTTTTTTCATCAAGATCTCCTGATCCCTCATATGAATGGTCAGCAATCACAGGAAAGATGCTCAACTACACTAACCATTAGAGAAATGCAAATAAAACCACAATGCAATACCGCCTTATATCCAGGAAAATATTTGTTATAAAAATTTTTTTAAAGGGAGAGGGGTGCTGGGGATGTGGCTCAGTGGTAGAACACTTGCCTAGCATGTGTGAGGCCTTGGGTTCCATCCCCAACACCACCCAAAAAACAAATAAATAAACAAAATAAAACAGAAAATAACAAGGGTTAGCAAAGATGTAGAAAAAATGGAATCTTTGTTCCCTGTTAGTGGGAATACAAGATGATGAAGTTGCTATGAAAAACAGTATGGCAGTTCCTCAAAAACTTAAAAATAGAATATCATAAGATCCTGCAAGTTCGGTTTGGCTATGTATCCAAAAGAATTGAAAGCAGGGTCTGTAAGAGATTTTCATATACCCATGTTCACAGCAGCATTATTCACAATAGTCAAAAAAATGAAAGCAACCAAGTGTCCACATCCAAGAACAAATGGACAAACAAAATTGAGCACAGAGGAATATTATTCAACCATAAAAAGGAAAGAAATTCTGACATATGCTACAACATGAATGAAACTTGACATTATGTTAAGTAAGATAATCAAAACACAAAATGATAGTTTATGATTTCACTTATATAAGGTATCTAGAGTAGCCAAATTTGCAGACGCAAAGTAGAATGGCAATTGCAGGAAATAGGGGGGAAGAGGAATAGGGAGTTAGTGTTTAGTGGGTACAGAGTTTCCGTTTTGTTTTGTTTTGTTTCAGTACCGAGGATTGAACTCCCGGGCACTTAACCACTGAGCCAATTGTTACATACCTGCCTCAATAGAAAACCTAGGCCCTGTTCTCTTGGCCTCTCTAGAAAATATGTAACAACAAATCATGCAAAACATGGACTAGTTCCCAAAGAGAGGTAAAATGATAAACTGTATAATGACATTTAAGTGCATTAAAATTTTTTTCTTTACAGACTAGCATAAAGGTGTTTTGTTTATGCCTTCTAGTACTAAGGACTGAACCCAAGTGCGCTCTACCAATGAGCCACATCCCCAGTGCTTCTGTTATTTATTTATTTTAATGTTGAGGCGGGGTCTTGCTAAATAGCCCAGGCTGCCCTTGAACTTTGTGATCCTTCTGCCTCAGTCTTCCAAGTAACTAGGATTACAGGTGTTTGCCACAACCCCTGGGTAGAAGGTTTATTTAATGAAATTAAAGTAAGGTCCAGGGAGAACATGAAGCATACCCTCCCAAAGAGAGGAGGTATACCCCCCCCCCTGCATTGCGGGGTTTTGTGGCCTTTTGGGGATCCTCCCACTCCATAAATTATTCATTTGGAACGATTGCCACAGTTTCCTGCCATGGCTTAGCACCTCAGTTAAATGCATTCAAATACTGCATTTGTCTGCAGAAATGAAAACAAAACAAGTAAATTTCCTTGGTAAAAAAAAATAGTGCTTTCGGAGCCGGGCGCAGTGGTGCAAGCATGTAATCCCAGCACTTAGGGAGGCTGAGACAGGAGAATCGCGAGTTCAAAGCCAGCCTCAGCAAGGGCGAGGCACTAAGCAACTCAGTGAGACCCTGTCTCTACATAAAACACAAAATAGGGCTGGGGATGCGGCTCAGTGGTCGAGTACCCCTGAGTTTAATCTCCAGTACCAAAAAAAAAAATAGTGCTTTTTAAAGAAACAAGGGGTAGAGCAGGGGAAAAGAAAGGATATTCACTCGTGGCAGAGAATAATCCTAAAAGGGAAATGATATTCCACAATGTGCCCTTGAGGCTAGGCCAGAGAAAATGTTTCCCTACAAATCCACCTGTACGGGAAGGAGGCTAAGAAATCCTAAACCTTTTTTTTTTTTTTTTTTTTTTTTTTTTAATATTTTTTTTTTAGTTGTAGATGGACACAATGTCTTTACTTTATTGCTTTGTATGTGGTGCTGAGGATCGAACCCAGGGCCTCACGCATGCGAGGCAAGCGCTCTACCGCTGAGCTACAATCCCAGACCAGAAATCCTAAACCTTAATGAAAGAGAGAAGGAAGAGAACAGAGAGCATTTTCTCAGATCAGGGTGGCTCCACCTCCTCCACCTCCCTGGTTCACCCCAGGAGTCTCACTCACATCCCATAAACCATGCTCCCTAGAACCTGCATGTCCTTGCTCAGTCCTCACCCTGCCTGAGAGGACTTCTCCTATCAACTTAAACCAACACCAGCCATCCTTTAGTGTCCAGTTTAAGCAGCCCTATTCTCTCCTCTATCTGCCTTTTTTTTTTTTTTTTTTTGGTACTGGGGATTGAACTCAGGGGCACTCGACCACTGAGCCACATCCCCAGCCCTATTTTGTGTTTTATGTAGAGACAGGGTCTCACTGAGTTGCTTAGCACCTCGCTGTTGCTGAGGCTGGCTTTGAACTCGCGATTCTCCTGTCTCAGCCTCCCTAAGTGCTGGGATTACAGGCTTGCACCACCGTGCCCGGCTTCCATCTGCCTTTTTGATGCCAGTCCTTCCAAACGTCCCTCTCAACTAAATTCCCCAAGCACAGAGAACCCCAATTGAAACGGCCCTTAGAGAAAACGTCCAACGTAGTCATGCCTCCCCCCAAGAACTCACTGCAACACAGCTGACGCTGGCTACGTTGGAGGGTGTCGCTATTGTTGAGAGAGTAAGTTTTCAAAATGGGCAAAGACAGACCACAGGAAGTGCCTTCCTTCTGTGAGTGATCACATCCCAGTGCTCTGGAGAAACCAAGGTGGAGAAGGAATTCAGAGCAGAGCAACATGCGAACTACCTAATCCAGCGAGCCAGTCTCAGAAAGTGCTCACTACACAGAAATCCCATATTTTACATCACAGTGCCTTTGTAATCATCACCTGATGTAGAAAGAATGGGTAGAGAAAGACAGGGAAGGGGAAACAGGAGTTACCAGTGATTTAATTTATCAGCAATTAAGCCAGGGATGATTGTCCTAGAGGAGCTGCAGGGAAGGTGCTACGACTTCTTAGGAGCCACATACAGACATCTCAGTGGGACTACCCATGTGATCTCTGCATCAGAGTCAAAAAAAAGTCAAACTGGTCTGAACACTGAGTGCTGCCCAGAACACTTGGCAAAGAAGGGTTTCTGCATTCAGCTCTGGATGCTGCCACTAGCTGGTATCCACCCCTTTCTCTTCACCCTGCTGGGATCTAACACCTTAGAGTTCCTTGTATTCCTAGGCTTGAAACCGTTGCCAGGTGTCCAGACACACAGGTGGGTGGTCCTAACCTCTCCTTGCAGGGAGAATCATCTTCTATGATGGTAAAGGCATGAGTTTGCAGAGAATTGCAGTGCTGAGTATTTGAAATCCACACAGAAATGTGGTGACCTTTCCACACCTGGCTGAAGTAGCCCTTGCGTATATTTCTTTTAATAATCCCACCATTTTCCCATTCTCTAGGCTCAGTGCTTTAGATCATCTTGGATTCCTCTCCATCCTTTGCACCACAGATCAGTTGCCAAGGTCTGTGCTCCTCCTCTCCCCAGTGGCTTTTCCATGGCCCTCTCCTCCTTTCCTAGATAGCTAAATGGAATAGGAAAGCTCTGGAATTAGGCAGAGCTGCCATTTAGTGGCTGTGCTTCCTCTTTTCTTTGAGTTTCATGGATAAAATGAGGAAATGAAAGGATACTGCTTTCCAGTTTTGCTGTGCAGATGGAGACGTCATTTGTGTAAGTGCCTGGTACAGTGCTTGCTGTCCCTCAGCCTTCCTCTCTCTTCTATCCCTCTGCCCACACCTGAGTTTAGACCCTCATAACTTTCTATTAATCAATTTGTGACAGGCAAAATCTCAAAGTAACTCCCACCAAGATTTTCTATCTCCCTCCCCAGGACCTTGATTATGTTAGTTTACCTGACAAAGGGGATTCTGCAAGTGAATTAAGATTATTTCTCAGTTGACTTTGAGTTGACAGTAAGGAGACCATCCAGAGGCACTGGAGCAAATCACAAGAGACCTTTAAATGCAAAACATTTCTTCAGCTGGTGGCACAGATGAGGTCAGAGGTTCAAAATATGAGGGAGGTTTGAAATACTAGTGTAGATTGAAGATGGAGGGAGCTATGAAGAAAGGACTCGAGAGTATGGCCTCTAAGAGATGAGAGCAACCCTGGCTAACAACCATCAGGGAAACAGGGACCCCAGTCCCTCAACTGCAAGGAACTAAATTCTGCCACCCTCAATGAGCTTGGGAGTGCCAAGGAGGTCACTTCTCAGAACCTCAAGCACCCAGCCAGCTCACACCTTGATTTCAATCTTGTGAGGCCCTGAGCAGGGAACCTAAGGACACCATGCCTGGACTTCTGACTTGCAGAACTGTGAAGTGATAAATAAATACTTTTTTAAGCTGCTAAGTTTGTTGTATTTTGTTTTGTAGCAATCAAAAACTAATGCAGTCTCCTAACTGGGACCAGAAAGGGAAAGAAGACATGTGGGAAGGGATGGAGGTAAGTCTCCATGATTGCCTTTCTCTCCCTCGCATACTTCCACCTCTTCTAGAAAGCCTTCCCACCCTTAGGGGCTTCGAAGATCTTGCCTCTGCCTTCAGTGTCAACGATTACCACTCCCTTGGCCCTGTGCAAACACTGCCTGCCAGCAGGGATTCCCTGAGCCTCTATCATCTCAACTGTAGTATGTACTTTCAATTCAGAAGCCACAACTTGATCTTCTTTGTGTTCCCCAAAGCACCAAAAACAGGGCCAGACACACAATAAATTCTCACAAACATTTGTTAATTAAGCCATTTTCTTTCTGCTCCAGTGATCAGTAGGACCAATGAAGGGGATCAAAATCAACCTGGCCACTGGAAGACAGAGAGCCCTTCCTACCAAACCCTGGATTCACAGCCTCAGGGATTAACAAAGTACCTGGATGGTAACACTCCAATGAAGCTTGGCCTTTCATTAATATTGGCCAATGACATTTTCATGCATGAGTAGAGACTTCATTTCCCTGAATCATGTCCTGATTTTTTACGCTTATCTACAGGTAGAATTTGCTAACACAAAGGAAGTGAGAATGAGGGTGATGAGGAGATCTCACAAAATGCACTACCTACATTTTGTTGAACAAACCTATCCTGAATGCCTGCCATGTAAAGGCCCTAAGGTCAACTCTGGACACAAAGACAAATCAGTGTCTCTTATACTTTTTTGGGGGGAGGGGGGGCCGGGGGCAGTACTGGGATTGAACCGATGTCTCAGACCTCACACATGCTAGGCAAGCACTCTGCCACTGAGTAACATCCCCAGCCCTAGTCCTTACACTTAAGAGGGTAATCGGAGCATCCTGAGCACACAGGTCAGGCAGAGTCTATGACTGTTTAGAAACTAAGAGAGTGAATTTCTTTAAGTCAGAAAACAGGTCTTCCACAGGCGGGCAGTGGGTGGGGCTCCCTTCTGTATTCTTCCCTGCCTCCGTGACTCTGGGCCTGTCTTCGGTGCCCCACCCTGGACTCTAATAACACGCATATGATGTCACTGTCTAGATGTGCAGCAGCCTTGGAAAGTTTTGTCCAGAGCCTCAAACACATTACAAAAGGGGTCCACAGAATTCACACAGACCTGGACGATTTATAAGGCACTGTCACACTCTGTTTGGCTGACCCTCCCACTGGCCCCAAGAGTAAGGTGGGGTAGAGATTGCCAGCTCCATCATATACATGAGGAAACTGAGAATTATAGTTGAAGTGATTTACCCAAAGTCACAGACTCAGAAGCAAAAAGACCATATTCTCTACCATTTTGGATCTGGTCTTTGGGCCTAAGTGGGAACTCAAATGGAGACTGGCTAAACTCTAACTGACATCAGTGATTGATGATCTGAGACATAACGGAGGGCTGAAGGTGTAGCTCAATAGTATAGTGCTTGCCTAGCATGTGCCGGGTCCTGGGTCTAATCTCCAGCACTGGAAAAAAAAAAAAAAGAAAGAAAGAAAGAAAAAAACAAGTAGGAGAGACAGGGATCAGGAATCAAGAGGAAAATTAATTATAAGCATGCCTTATAAGCAAGTAACATTGTAAATTGCAAATAATTCACATTTTGTTTTGTGTGGGTCGGGGGTATTAGGAGTTTAACCCAGGGATGCTCTCCCACTGAACTACACTCTCAACCCATTTTTACTTGTGAGACAGGATCTTTCTAATTGCTGAGATTTTCTACCAAGTTGCAATCCTCCTGCCTCAACCTCCCCAGTCACTGGGATTACAGGTGTGTACCACCATGCCCAGCAGAATTCACCTATTCTTACTGTTGACAAGGCAAGTATTATGTCACCAGAGATTGATGAAAACTAGTCCCCAGCTCTTCTGATTCCAAAGCTTAGAAGAGCCTCTTGCCAGCATATCCCACTTTTGTCCCTTTGGTCCTGAAGAATCAAGATAAAGAGGAAACTGGATACTCTTCTTTTGTGTGTGTATACAAGTCCTACTGAAAATAACTTTTTTTTAAATTTTTTTTTCTTATTTGTAGATGGACACAATGTCTTTATTTTATTGCTTTGTATGTGGTGCTGAGGATCGAACCCAGGGCCTCACGCATGCAAGGCAAGCGCTCTACCACTGAGCCACAATCCCAGCCCCGAAAATAACTTTTAATCTATGTTTTCCTCTGCCAAAAACTGGACCCAGAAAACAGGCCCTTCCCCTTCCTTCTGGTTTTAGGATTACCTTTATAGAACTAAATTTGTATAACTGAGATACCAGGAGAATAGAATCTGTTAAACTGCTGTTCATCCATTTAGCAAATATTTCTGAGCAGAGTCCCATTCTAGGCTAGTAACTGGGAGTTAGAGAAACTAATCAGATATGGTTCCTGCTAACAAGCAGCTTACAATTGAGTGGAACTGATAAAAAACACTCATAAATACCTGACAAGATGAAATAAATGTCACAGCAGAGGTATAAGAAAAGGGCTTCAGAGGAACAGAGAAGATAGCAACAATTCTGGCTGAAGGGAGGCATTTGGGCTGAGCCTAGAAGGAGGAATGGAGACTCCTGACCAGGGAGATACAGACCAAGGAAACAGCATGAACATTGGCATTGTAGGGATATAGCGCGCCCCTGCCCAGATGAAGCCACATAAAGTGCTGCTTGGTCCCCAATCTCACACTAAGACTAGCTGGATCCACTGTGGACCCTTGAGCTAGATCTAGGTAGATCCAACCTCCCAACCTGAGGCAACCAAGACCTATACCACTTGCTTCCTCCTTTCTCAGATCCTATATATTTGACAAAATCCCATGTGCCCTCCTAAATACTCATCTTTTCTGTTCTTTAGTTGGCTCTTATGGTTTTGATGTCCCAATTAGACTAAAATAACAGTCTCCAGATTCTTTTTTTTTTAATATATATTTTTTTGTTGTCAATGGACCTTTATTTTATTCTTTTACTTATATGTGGTGCTGAGAATCGAACCCAGTGCCTCACGCATGCTAGGCAAGTGCTCTACCACTGAGCCACATCCCAGCCCCAGTCTCCAGATTCTTTAAGAACATAGCCCAGGGCTGGGGATATAGCTCAGTGGTAGAGCACTTGCCTACCATGCGTGAGGCACTGGGTTTAATCCTCAGCACCACATAAAAATAAACAAATGAAATAAAGGTATTGTGTCCATCTACAACTAAAAAAAAAAAAGAACATAGCCCAGGGGCATCTATATCCTGCCCCAGAGTACATTAGGCTGGGCACTCACCATGGGTACCAAGAACCTATTTGTTGATTGATTGCTAACATCTATAGGCCCATGTATCATGAAGTGACAACTTTGCAAACAAGTAAAGCAAGAAGGGACAGCATTGTAACCTTGGCCTGAGAATAGTGGAAGAATTAGAAGGCATGTCCTTCTGGCTTTTGGATGACATTTTATAGAACTGATCTAAGTTTAAATCAAGGTGCTCAGACTTGCTAGGTCACCATGTAGAACTCCCTGTATTTCACCTCCTTCTCTTAGTCTGAGGTCTCAAATTTAGTCTTTAATCCATTTTTCTAGTCCCTGCTTGTCAACAACTTACAATGAGACATGGTGTCTCATCCTTCCTCTTGGAAAGAGTAACAGGAAGGACAGCATAGATGCCATTGCCTATCTGGAGACCTCAGGTCCAATGAAAGAGATGGCAGAACTGGGGCTGGAGGTGAAGCAAAAAGGACTCTGATGCAAAAGAATATCTTCCTACTAGTTGGTCTCCAGAGAGCTGAGTCTCTCAAGTACTGGGTGAACATAACAAACAGGGAAATGGCATAGGGCCAAAACCAAAGAGGTCACAGTCCTGTGAGAGATCATGAGCAAGCAATCAAGGTAATCATTGAGGAATGGGGTAAAAAGGGGCAGGTACAAAAAGCACCAAAGCACAAGTAGGCTCATGGGTACAGAATTTTGTTTATAAGGTTTGTCTGTCTCTTTTCTCTAATCCCCTAGTTGGGGCTCTAAACTTGTTTTCCTGTGATATTCTAATATTGTAACCCTCTTCAAACTAGTGTCTCTCTTCATCTTTGATCCTTCCAGTGCATCCTCCACATTACTGCTAGCATGATCTTTGTACAACATGGATCTGATCATGCTTAGTGCTTAACACTGAAATAGTTCAATGTCTCCCGTCTACACTCAATATAAGAGCCAAAGTTTACAAGGCTTACAAAGTCCCTTACTGCTAGACCCAGACAGACCTGCAAGTACAATCTCCTCTCTTCACCCTCAACACCTGCACATTCCATTGTCAAAACACTGCACAATATTCCTCAAAGATGCAACAGACTTACACCTATCAGGAGTATTGTAACTTCAAGGCTTGCTATCTCTTCAGTTAAATCTAACCTTGCTTGCCCATTTTCCCTAGGAAGGATAAGTTAGTTTCTCTTCTATTCCCACAAACCACCTCAATATAGCATTTATTACCCTGACATATATATTGAGAGACTGAAGGACCATCAATGGGTAGGGAGATAGGTTTTGGCTTTGCATAACCCTCCCTGCCCTTAGTTAGCATAGAAGAAGATAGTTTAAAAAAAAAGTTTAGTGAATGCTGGAGATGGACATATAGCTCAATAACTCAGTGGTAGAGCTTTCTTGTGAAAGAAAGAAAAGAAAAGAAAGAAAGAAAAAAAGAAAGAAAGAAGAGTGAATGCCTTCCTTTAAAAAAGTGTAGGGCCCTACTGCAGAGCCGAACTAAAAATCTAGGTCATTTGATGGCCAGATCAGGGCACTACTTTCTAAGGTTTCTGCTTCTTTCTGTTTTCATGACCATTCAGCTAGATGGCTCCTCACTGCCCTGAGCTTTGAACAACAAGACAGTGACCAGCATTTTCAGACTTGCAGGAACCCAAGCTGCTATCTCTAAAGAGAACCTTCTGTGTCTTTCCTAAGGAAGTGTTTTGATTCCCAAGGGCTTTTAGCCAAGCTGTAGGCAGTGACAGAGCAGGTGAGTCATACCAGCCCACACCCGTTCTCTGGTGAAGGGCCCCAGCATCTGTCTGTCTTGGGTGATATGGTAAATAGATATTCTGAGCCAACTCTGGTCCCAGGGAGGGAGGGCTGCCATTACAGCCAAGGTCTCCTTCATTCCTGGCAATGAGAGCAAGAGGTGTGAAGGCCTTTGTTCTCTGGACAAAGGGGGCCACCTCAGAAAAGCTGCAGCACATGATAAAGGTCAAGGGATACTCACCACTCTGTTGAGCCCCATCTGGAGAGAATGATATGTGGACCCTAGGCCCTTGTACCTAAGGAGCCTGTCCTCCACTGCATGTCCCTACTGGTGTCTCTTCATTTCCAAATTTGAAGCTCTCATGAAAATACAAGCTCTTACAAGTGCCAACACCAGGCTAAACTCAACCTAGATATCTATCTAACAGCTAGATCTTATGTTTAGCAAAGTAAACACATAATATTGAGGGAAAAGTCTTAACTTTGCAAACTCTTTTCCCCATAAGGGCTCCCCTGAAACATCTGTTCATTGTGGTTTATAATTTGTAAGGTCCTCTGTTAGAAATTAGAGAGATCCAAATATTAACACAGTAAATCCTCTCACTCCACAAAGAAAGAAAATAAGTTACATACCAAGATTACTGTAGATTTTGGTTTGGATGTAAAATGTCCCCCAAAAGCTCCTGTGTTGAAGCTAGGCACAGTGGCACATGCCTGTAATCCCAACGGCTCCAGAGGCTGAGGCAGGAGGATGGCAAGTTCAAAGCCAGCCTTAGCAAAAGTGAGGTGCTAAGCAACTCAGTGAGACCCTGTCTCTAAATAAAATACAAAATAGGGCTGGGGATGTGGCTCAGTGGTCAAGTGCCCCTGAGTTCAATCCCTAGTATCCCCCTTCCAAAAAAAAAAAGGAAGAAAGAAAGAAAAAGAAAACTCATGTGTTGAAGGCTTGGTCCCTAATGCAGCAGCATTCATAGGTGGGATCTTTGGGAGGCGATTGGCTCTAACCTCATCAACAGATGAATCTACTGATGGATTCACAGCTTAATGGGCTATTGCAAGATGGGGAAACTTCAGGAAGTGGGGCCTAGTTAGAGTATGTCACTGGGGGCATGGCCTTGAAAGGTATATTTTGTGTACAGCCCCTTCCCCTTCCTCTGTCTCCTCTCTCCCTCTGTTTCCTTCCTGGCTGCCTTAAAGTGAGCAGCTTTGCTCTGCCATGCCCTCCCTGCCATGATGTTCAGCCTTGACAGGTCCCATGGCAATGGGGTCAAGCAACCAACCACAGCCCGAAACCTCTGAAACTTTGAGTGAAAATAAACCTTTCTTCCTTTTGTTTTTCTCAGGTATTTTGTCACAACAATGGAAAACTGACTAACACACTGTAACACCATAAATAATGTAAAAAATCCTTTAGAGAAGGCCTACAAAAGGGAGCTTGTGAATCTGGAGGCAAATGAAACTGAAAGGATATTGTGGGGGAGGTGGCATGAGCTGGGCTTTGGTGAATGGGTTGGATATTGCCAATAGAAATAGGTGAAATGGGGCTGGGACTGTAGCTCAGCGGTAAAGCGCTTGCCTCGCATGCGTGAGTCCCTGGGTTCGAGTCCCTGGGTTCGATCCTCAGCACCACATACAAAGCAATAAAATAAAAACATTGTGTCCATCTACAACTAAAAAAATATTAAAAAAAAAAAAAAGAAATAGGTGAAATGACCTCCCAACGGAAGAGACACCACCAGGAAAGGACTGTAAGAGGATACACAGGATGGAACTAAATGTTAGGCAAATCAATGTAGAAAACCACTGAGAGAGCTGAAACAGTAGAATTGACACAACCAAATCTCAGGGACACAAGCAACCGCATGAGGAAAAGGATCTGAATAGTCAAAGGACAAAATGAACCCAAATGCTGCAGCAGCAGGGTCTATTCTGAGTAAGTTTATCAGGATGGACCTTGGGAGTTCAAATGCCAGCTCTACTCTTAATGTCTGTGTGATATTAGACAAGTCCCTAAACAAAGTTTCAGTTCCTACTTCTGCAAAGGTCCCTACTTTCTACCCAACAACAAATGAAAGACTTATTGGACCCTCTAGGAAAGAAGAGGCCAATAAATAGGGATTCAGAAGAGGAGAGGTAGCAAGGGACAGGAAGTTTAGAGAAGAGAGCTTAGTGCTGTTAGGCTGGGCCTTCTGCTTCACAGCAGGCCATTTTTGGGGTGCTGGTAAAACTCTCCCAGCAAACTGGTTGTTGGTTCATCCCTGAAGAACACTGTGTTCCAGCAGTAGCAGCAGCAATGCAATTAGCAGAACAGAGCTCGTGGGTGGAACAGTGGGTAGAAGTGGAGCAGGGGAAAGAGGCAGCACCCTGGGCCCCTGCCCAGATTGTGGGGTATCAGGAATCAGGGGGTGGGTAAAAATGACTTGAGAGAGAAAGTGTGAATTCCAAAAGCTATGCTCCACTAGGAAAGACAAGCAGAAAGCCAAGATATGTTTTCAGACTTCCATACTTGCTCTTTTAACCTCAAGATACTAGCCTATTACAAACCAGCAGGCAAGACCCCTGCAGGCATGTAACTCAGCTCAGCAGATGGCCTCCAGTCCCTGCAGCTGAGCTTCCACGAGTGCCACAAAAATGGACACAGGGAAGGCTCTTCAAGGAGATTTACCACCTAACCCTATGCATGTTTGCTCTTTACTCACTTTATTTTCATTCCACAGAGGAATGACTACATACAATTCAGGATTTTGGAGACACAGATGTCAGCTTAGTTATGCAAATCTCCATCCCTCAGGTTGTTTCATTGGTCAGTTTATCTGTCAAATGGAGAAAAGTGAATTTATGGGAAGATGCAATGAGATCATAGACATGGTTGGCACAGAACAAATGTTCAAGAAATGTAAACTACATCTAGTTTAAATATTAATGTAAACTTCATATTAGAAGCCAGATTGCATATTATGTTGGATAGCTTTCATTTGCCCCTTCAGGTATATTCCTCATTCTTTTTCACCATGTTATGACTTAGAACTGTTGTTTGGACTACATCAAGACTCCCTTGCCCTGATTTCCCATTCTGTTTGGTCCAGGGGAAGTTCTGACAGACCAGAGGGAGGAAGTACAGACAGTTTTTATTCCAACTCCTATCCTGAATTTCTTGACCCAAAGTCCAAGCTCTAGTAAAATGATCCTCCACATAGCTTGTGCCTCCAGAAGTAGAGGTGGCAAGATTCATTGTTACTAGCCTAGAATATTCCACTATGCCTAGCTGTTTCCTTACATCCTACCTCAAATTACCCAATTTAAATGTGCCATCTGTTTTCTGCTGCACCCGAATATGTAAGGGTTAGAATGAGAACTGCCTGGGAATAGGGAGACCTGAACTTAAGTCTCATCTCTGCCACTAGCTTGCTCTATGACCTTGGGTCAGAGTCTTTCCTTTTTTAGGCCTCAGCTTCCTGGCTTGTAAAATAGAGGGCTGGAATGCATAGTTCTTTTGTGCTACAATTCCCTGACCTTACTAGATATCCCGTGAAGTTAAATCTAGGGAAGGACCTAGAAGCCAGCAAGGCTAATGACCTCTTGATGAGAACATTATACCTATCTCCTTTCCAACGAGTTTCCTTTTCTGCTCATGCCTAAATGATGTCCACTCCAAAGCAACAGCCAAGAAAACCCATGAAGTTAAAAGTAAATTCTCTTTCCTTTCAGGAACCAACTGACCAACCCATTTAGCCACAGTGACCCTTTTACAGGTTCTAACATACCCAGAGGTTGCAGCAGGTTGCTCTAGTATACTGATAAGTATAGTATACTGATAAGTATAGTATACTGATACTAGAACATTCTCCATAAGCTGCACAGGGAAGTGAGATTTGTCTCAGCATTGGGAAATAAAGGGAGACTTTTAGAATAAAGTAAGCATGAAGTGCCCTGGATTGAGATCCCCGTCGTTGGACATTTCAAATAGAAGCTAATGAGATGATAGAGAAAAAAAGAATGAATGAATGAGAATGAACCTGGGGGCGCTCTACTACTGAACTTTTACACCCCAAACCCTTTTTATTCCTTATTTTTGAAATTAGAGTCCGGCTATGTTGCCCAGGCTGGTTTAGAACTTGCGTTACTCCTGCCTCAGCCTGAATAGCTGGGATCACAGGTGGGGCTATCGGCCTGGCGAGGCTAATGACCTCTTGATGAGACTATTACAAGATCCCCTAAGTCCTTTCCAGCTCCTAATATCCGTGATTCAGGGAACCCCAGTGGCCACAAGGGAGCCATTGCAGTGAGTACTGGCCCTCCAGGAGAGGGCGGATCATCTCTTAAAATCCTCATTTTACCTGGGGTTGGCCTCAAGGGACAATGTCACTCTAATAATTGCAACACCACTGCCTCTGGTGTTCTTTGCACACGTGTGACTGGCCAGTCCGAGGCCTCTGCGGGCCACAACCGAGCCTTCGAGTCTTCTCGGGGCTCCCAAGTCGTCTGCCCCACGGCCCACAAAGCAGCCGCGTCTGACCCGGCAGCCTCGCCGTCACCCGGGCGACCCCGGGGAGGCCGCGGGCTTCAGCCTCCCGCGGCGTGAGGAGTAGCGGGCCTCTGGCGCCAGGGTGGCACTGCACCCGCGAGCTCGCGCCCCTGCAGCCCCTCGGAGCGGCGGAAGGACCCTGGCCCTTCCCGACCAGCAGCCAGCAGCGCCGCAACCCACCCGCAGTGCCCAGTCACTGCTCGCCTGAGGCTCCGCAGAGCGCCTTCACGTCCAGTCAGCACCGCGACTGCGCATCTGCGCCTGCGTCAGCGCCAGGCGTGGCGCGTGACTGCCTTAGAGCGCGGCCCCGGGGCGGGGCGAGCCGGGGGCGGGGCGAGCCGGGGGCGGGGCGAGCCGGGGGGCGGGGCGAGCCGGGGGGCGGGGCGAGCCGGGGGGCGGGGCGAGCCGGGGGCGGGGCGAGCCGGGGGCGGGGCGAGCCGGGGCGGGGCGAGCCGGGGGCGGGGCGAGCCGGGGGCGGGGCGAGCCCGGGGCATCAAGGCGCAGTGCGGGCTGCGGAAGCGCTGGCATCCTCCAAGCAAGGTTGGCTTAGGGCACAGCGCGTTGCTGCGCTAGATCCCCGGACCTAGGACTGCTAGGCAGCCACAAGGTCAGTCCTGGTCCTCAAGGACGAGTAATGAGTTCCCCTCAGGATGAGCCATTTGCGCGTAAGGAATTGGTCTTGAGGAAGAGGCAACGTTCAGCCAGGGACCCCGGCTTCCCTCACCTTCAGGACCCCTCTTCAGACCTGCCCTACTGCAGGTCTTAGTTTCCCCACTAAGGTGCGCTGGGGAAGGCTGAGGCTCCTCCTGCCATGCCATTTTCCGTTGGACGAAGGGAGAGTGCCCAGGCATGGCCCCAGTGAGAATATAGGCTGCAGCCCCCATGGTCATCGCACACGGAGGACGCAGCCCCGGAGATCTGTCCACAAATGCGTCTTCCTCCAGGCCTGTACCAACACAGGATGCAGCTTCCGTCCCTGCCCGTGCCCTCGCTGGGACTCATCTACACTGGACAGGGAGATGGAGGGCCCAGTGTCCTGGTAGGGCCTCAGAGCCACGCAGGACAGCATAGCCTCCTCTTCACTGGTCCTATCACCTGTTAAGTTAACTGTCTCCATAGGATTGGAATGACCTAAAATGTCACAGGGACCCAGAGAAGGGACACAGATTGTTGTCTCCTTTGGGCCAGTGGGGGGTCAGGACCCAACAGGAGCTCCCAGGCAAAGCCAGGCTGATAGCGCGTTCTGCTGCTCTGGTCTATCTGTGGGACTCCACCAGCTGGTTCTCAGCTCTTTGGAGTGGGACAGAGTCCTGGGAGGACAGAGGCCCTGGTGCTCCAACCCATCGGGCCCAGGGGGCAGGCCGCAGGTGTCTTGGTGCTAAGTTCTGGCCTCTGCATTCCCACCTCCCCCTCCCCACTCCAGTGCAGCTGCCAGCTGGATCATCCGTGATTCTGTATGGCCTTGTTTTGCCTGGGAATTTGCAAATGGCCTCAAGCCCAGGCTCCCTGCGCTTTCATTTAAGTCCCAGTTTTCCCTAACCTCCTCTCACCTTGATTGTTTTCCCCCTCACCACACAGTTTCTCTGAGTGTAAACTCCTGATCTCCAGGATTATCTTTCTGATCTCTGGCCTATCAAACTTGCCCTTTCCTCAAAGTGTAGCTAAAATTCCACTCCCTCCCCAGGCTCCTTAAGCCCTTCCTATGTTCTAGTACTCTCAGTTTGATGTTATCTGAACGTAACCTTCTCAGCAGAAGTTTAAATAAATCAGTTTAAATAAATATAATAATTTATATATGTTGGGCCTTTTCCAATGAGAAAGGGCAGGGCCTGTAATCTTGGCGTTCACTTGGGTGCAGGAGTTTAAGACTAGCAAGGACAGCACAGGGAGACTGTCTCAAAACAAGTGGAAACAGATGAGGAAGCTAACCCTCTGCCAGGCCACATATCCCAATGTATGATCTGAAAAATGTCTCTTCCCTGATAACTCCCCTTCTTCTGCCTTGTATCTCTTACTAGATACTGGGCTACTTCCCCCAGTACAGAAACTATGCCTTAATAAATATGCATAACTTCTAAATCTTCTGAAATTGTGCTGGGGAAATCCAAACATTTGGAGAAAATGGAAATATGACAAATATTTTTGCACTCACAAATACAAAATCACTTTTTTTAGTGTATGATAAAAATACACTATGCACAACTTGGTTTAGGCTCAGATTAGCACAAATTGATGTGATAGAAGATAGTAAAAAGAAAATCACCTTTTTTGTGTTTGTTGTGTATCAGTTGAGTAAACTCAGGCAGAACTCTTTGGACTTCTCTGGAGATGCAGTTTCCTCATGTTGGATTTGGAATCAGGGATAATAAATATACCTCCCATCAACTTTACAAGATCATGGAGATCAAATGTGAAATGGAATTAAAATTTACTTTTAAGTATGTGTTTAAGAAACAACCCTCAATAAATTTCCTAATGAAAATTACTTTTAAATGTTTTAAATTTTGTTACTAATAAGCTTCTAGGTACTGACAACCATTTTTTTAAAAAATCAAGCAGGGGCTGTGGTTGTAGCTTAGTGGTAGAGTGCTTCCCTAGCATGTGTGAGGCCCTGGGTTAGATCCTCAGCACCACATAAAAATAAATAATTAAAAATATTATTAAAAATCAAGGAATTCTGAATCTTTGCCAGTTTGTGAAGAAAGAGGAAAGAAAGGCTTGGGGTCAGAAAATCCCAAGCAAGCGGCTCAGGAGTCTGATGCAGGAGGATGGAGAATTCAAAGCCAGCCTCAGCAAAAGAGAGGTGCTAAGGAACTCAGTGAGACCCTGTCTCTAAATAAAATACAAAATAGGGCTGGGGTGTGTTTCAGTAATTGAGTGCCCCTGAATTCAATCTCCAGTATCCCCCCAAAAAAGAAAATCTCAAGCAAATACCCTAGCATAACCCATAAGGGGAGACAGGTGTCAAATAGAATTGTGCACACGAGCCATCATCTCAACCACTCTGACCATCAGTCTTATTGGTAAAATCTGAATAATAACAGTAATAACAACTGACAGTTACTAGGTGCTGTCTGTGGGCTGTATACTATTTTAAGCACATTACATATATCAAGCCACTTAATCTCTACCATGGTTCCATGAGGGAGAGACTATCAGTGTCTCCATTTTGTAAGAAAACTGAAACAGAGAAATTTTATTATTTACCTAAGACCACCCTGTAGCAAATGGGGAAGCCCAGGACCAATCTCAAAGAATCAGACTCTGTGCTCTTAAAGTGCCAGCCCTCTAACTCCCTATGGGGTTATTGTGAAGATTAAATGAAGTGTACTTAAAGCACTCAGAGTAGTCCTGAGTGCACAGCACTTTGATTAGCACTTTTGTTGATGCCTGTGGGTCTAAAGCCCAGTTCGTGACACAAAGGAGATACTCTAGAATTGGTTCCCTTTCCCATAGACTTCATGAGAAAACAGAACATATTCCATGGTCCAAGCAGATGTGGAAACGCTCCTTTATGAATGTTAGTTTATCCTGAGGATAAAAGGTTAGCACAACCTATTGAATATACCTTTCCTGCAGACAATCTCATGTTACTACTCTCAATTTGTTTTTCTTTCTTTTTTAAAAAATATTTTTTAGTTGTTGATGGACCTTTATTTTTTATTTTCTTATATTTGGTGCCAAGGATTGAACCCAGTGTCTCACACATGCTAGGCAAGTACTCTACCACTGAGCCACCACCCCAGCCCCAGTTTATGTTTTTCATAATGCTTTCTTGGTATTGTCTTTATGGTCTTCTAGAGAAAAAGTAAGGGTTCCTTGGTTTGGGAGAAGCCAGAGCCTAATGTCACAGAAGATAGAACTGGCATAAAATGTTGCCAGTACTTATTAAGTTCTCTAAAGCCCTTTCACCTTAGTTCACTATGGTAAGGCATACCTGCAAAGCCAGGGACTAGTAGGATGTCCTTCCATAGCTCCTCTTCTTGGGTCTCAACCCTGTTTGGCTATCCAGGTTCACCCCATGCACACAGCAGCAAACACACACATGTTCCCATATCTGTATCCCACTCTCACATATTCATACAATTACTCCTTCACAGCCACAGCCACGTGCCCCAACCAGACTTCTGCCCCCAGGACCATCTACACACAATGCAAAATACAGTTACCTTTCTTTACTGCCCCAGAGCCCATGTATTCATTCTAACGCACACAGGTAAAGGGTTCCTAGGTGTTGGACACTGGGCTAGGTACTTGGCATCATTTGTCCACAAAATTGCACACCCAAATCTGTTTTCTAATACACAAGGACTTCACATGTATGTTTTTGCATGCCCCTTATCTGTATAAGTGCTTGTAATGTTCCAATGACATATGACCCTTATATTCTTTACATTCAAACCCCTCACATTACCTAGCTATGTTTAGAATAGTCTCTGTTTTGCTTTCTCCATTTTCTGTTTGGTTGCTCTAGCCCCCTAAAGGCAGACTTAACCTAAAGGTGGTAGGGTCATGAGGCTTATGAAACAGCACAATTTTGAAGCCGGATCCAGCATGTTATTATATTTCTCTTCAAAACAGACCTTACCTGCCTTTTCTCTTCTAGGGAAAGTTCTCAATTTCTACCAGAATGGGTAGGAGAAGGTGAGATGGAGCAGGTGAGCTGGGGTGACTTTAGTAGGTCAGGTTGCTCAGTTGCTCAAAGACCGTGGACTGCATACAGACTTTCCCCGATCAGGAAGCAAAGGATAGCAGGGCTCCACTCACTCAGCCCTAAGACCAGCCACTCCTGAGCCAGGAGCACCTTGGGGTACCAGGGATGCCAACTGAATCTTGCATCTTCTTGGGCATAACTGGATGGCAATGGCCTGGATTTTTAAGTCCAGCTCTCCAACCTCCCACCTCTTCCCTGGGGCCCCGTTCTTTCTCTTTCAGAGCCAGCTCTCAAGCAAAGATGTGAAACTTCTTGGAGGATACCAGAGGGAAAACTTCAAAATTTCAAGAGCACTGCTGAATTTCCAGGACACTGGAAACAGCAAATTGGGCTGGGAAGGGCACCCACTCAGGGAATCCAGGATGTGTAAAGAAGGTAACAAACAGGGCCCATGCCCACAGCAGGTGGAGAAGGCAGTCACTTCCTGGAGCAGCCAGGGCAGGCAGCCATCCTTACCATTCCTGCAGACCTCAGTCTTCCTCCACCACAGCTATGGGAATCAGGAGGCAGCTATATGGCAGAGTGCATGGGCTGACTGGTATAGGTACCCGAGCCACCTCTGTGAGGGATCTGAGGATAGAAATTTCAATGACCCCTATTTCAAAAGGGCCACTGCCCTGGTTGCCAGGGAGGATGAACTGAGGCACTGATAATACAGCAGTCATCTCATTATACAATAATAGGCCTTAGATTCATGGCTGCTCAGAGAATAAGCCATCTTCAACACCTGAGAGGCTGGAAGCAGGAGGGAGCTACCAAAGGAGGGTGCCGGAAGGCATCCAAACCAAGAATAAGCACTATATCAACTCCCAACCTTTCCCCAAGAAACCTGAAAATGAGTACACTCTCCCACATAAAAGGAAGGTCAGAGATTCACCTGGCTGGAGACAATCAGGAAGGACAAGATGTTAAAGAGATCGGAACTTTATTGAGACATTCTCCCTGGTGAAGTCAGAATCTAAAGGTCGCTGGAAAGGGTCAGCCCCTTTCCAGCACAAATACTCACAGGGACCCCTCTTGGGGAATCTCTGGGTCCTAAGTTTCCCCAGTTCCCAGCCCCATCGTCCTTAAGAGTCAGAATCCTCCACAGAGCTGGGCAAAGAGCAGGCACTTAGAACCTACACTGATTGATCAAGAGGCCTGTGGGCAGTCAAGGAAAGGTAAAGCAGATGGCGAGGAGAGGAACAGAATGGAGAAAGAGAAGAAAAGGAAAATAGATGAAAAAAAGAAAAATCCAAAAGTGGGAGGACACATTGATAATGTAGGCCCCCCAAAATATTAATATTGCATGAACTGATTAGCCTCATCCCCTCTGCCTCCCCCAAAGTGATGGTGATAATCACAGCTATAACAAGGCCCATATAGTCCTGAACTTTTTATTTCCCTGACTGCATTGAGAAAAAAACAGATACACAAACAGCAACCCACAGGGATGAGGAGCGTGAAAGAGGCAAGCAGGAAAGATAGTCTCCAAAGAGGTCAAGTGATGTAGAAGTGAGGCCAAGGGGTTGGAGTTGTTCATTTTGGGGGGAAGAAAAGTCCAGGACAGATTGTAGCTCATCTGCTCCAGCTACCAGGCTCCATGGACAGCCCTTACAGAACTTGCTTTTCTTTTCCAGTTGGCTTGCTCCTTGAAACAGTGTCCTGGTGGCTTTGGAGCCTCTGGCTCTCCATGGGAGAACCTGGCTCCTCCACAAAGTCCAAATCAGCAGCCTCTCTTGCAGCAGGCACAGGACTGCTAAGAATTCTGAGCAAACTGGGGCTCTGTCTGGACCCCATCTGATGGCCAATCTGCTTACACTGCCTGATTGACCTTTTTCTCAAACTTTCCTTCTGATCCAGATGACTACCCAGTGCTGGTGGATCCTGACCCTGGCCTCTTGATTAAGGACCCAAGGACATCTTGCTCCCAGGAGTGGCCAGCTGTGACCCTCAAAAGGAGCCCTTCAAGGCAGGCCTGGGATATCCCCTGGACGCACACATGTCTCATAGTATGTGCTCCCTCCAAAGGGTGCTCATCCGCCAGGTCTCCCCACTCCTGTGCCCCTCTGAGGGGACAGTGCGTGCCAGCCATGTGCTTGCCAAGACTCTCACGATGAGCTCCTTCTCTGTGGCCTCAGGTTTGTTATCCCCCTGATCTCTCTTGGATGATATATACACAAATTCACACTCACTGGTGTTTGTAAGCCCTGGATGTTCTATGGTATATTCCAGATATCCACATCAAGGACAGGTGGATGCTAAACCCTAAGCTTTGGTTGCCACTGATGCTACATGGCTGGTGCTGGTTCTCATCCTAGGAAATTTCTCTGGTTTAAGTGTTGGTGAATCAGGGAATGGAGAAGAAAAGAGGAAAAGCTGTGGTAATGGGAACCTTAAGGAACAACTTCTCTGCCAAGTGCTCCCACAGAGAAATTGTGGAAATAGCCTCCTCCTAAATTTGGGAGAGGCTGACTGCCCAGCAAAGTCCCTAAAGACAAGGAACAAAGTCTCCATTGTCCACTCTGAAACCCAACACCTTTGGGATCTGAGTTTTCCAAGACATGCAATAGACAAAGACACACTGCAAACCAATTAACCCTCTGAGCGCTTCCAGGACCCTCACTTTAGTCACTTCCAAGAGGGAATAGCCTGAGTTCACCATCCACTCACCACCTCTTGGGGCCAATGAAGGGTCTGAGCTCCCCAGCTGGGACATCACAGAAATGGCATTTGGGAGGCAGATCCTCATTCTGACCTGGAAACTCTTGCTCTTTCTTAGTGTTCTGGGGAAACAGTGAAGAGGTCCCAGGGACAGGCTCAAAATTTAGATCCAAGAGGCTATCTGCCATTGAAAGTCAGCCCAAGCTTGGGAGGGAGTCAAGGAGGATTGGGGAACAAACAAAAGACTGTGTGTGCAAGCAGCCAACATGGACCTGAGGGCCCTCTGTCACTCAGGCTTCACTATCTGCCAGCTTACAGAGGGAAAAAGAGTTCCAGCTGCATTTAGCTTATTTGACCCTCATTTAGTATACACTAGAATTTAGCTGCTCTCTGTCCCTCCAAGACAGAACCCAGGAAAAGCAAGTAGGACCTGACTTGCTCAATCAGGCCTCCTAACTGAAGCAACAAGACAAGCACACTATAATTCACAGTTTCCACTCTCCTCCCTAGACCCACACACCTTCACCCACCACAGGCCTCATCAAAACTCCCAAATCTGCAGTGTGTACTGATTCTCACCAATGTGGCTCAAAGGGTTAATAAACCAGGACTTCTCAGGCAGGATAAAGCTCATTCACCAACAAGGACCCAAGAACAGCTACACACTATCTAGTGCTTCTTGTAGCGATTCTTTGGGGTTTCACCACACCCTGTTTTGTCACAGTTGAGAGCACCTGGATTCTTCCCTAGCCCAAGGCTACCCAGGAGGCTGGGAAGCTCCTGGGTGATGGCCCGCTCTATCTTCTCCAGAAAGCAGCCTCCCATGTAGGAGCACTGCTGAGAGAGGAGTTTGAAATTGGAAATGGGGTTGATGCCAAAGAAGTCCTTGTAGGCCTCTCGGTTGGGAAGGTCAAACTTGCTAACATTGGTCTTTGCCAGGATGGTCTTGAAGATATAGAATTTATCAGGATCTTCCACAATGTCCTTAAAGACTAGTTCTCCATCACTGAAGAAGGTCATTTTGTCTTTGTAAGTCTGCAGATAACGGTCAACCAAGAGGGCATGAATGCGGACCCGAATGGCATGTTGGCGGATGAAAGCGATTTTGTTCTCCAACCTGTTCTCAATCACCTGGTTCAAGTCTTCCAAAAGGGAGATCTCTTCTTTGAGGAACAGTTCCCGGTGGGTGTCAGGCTTATAGTCTTGTGGCCAGAAGGAGCTGACATAAACCCTTGGAGGCTCCGTGACATTGATGAGAGGGGCCAAGCTCCAGAAGAGGGCCCCATATACTCGCATAAGCATCTGTGTAGCCAGGTTGTCAGCCTTATTCAGGATGATCCTTATCTGGGACTCACGTCCCTTCAACTGGCGAAAGAGCATCTCCAGCTCCAGACCCACATCCAACTTGGTGGGGTCAAAGACAACAAAGATGAGGTCAGCTCTGTCGATGAACCACTGGCACACATCGTTGAAGGGATAGCCTTGAGGAGACAGAGTGAGAAGTCAAGCTGGTGGAGCTCACGCAGAGCCCCTCATGCCTCCCTTCAGAACCAACCATTCTGTGGGCTGAAAGAGTCCATGCTCTAGGGATTTTCTCAGTTTCTAAAGACTATTGAAGAATGAATTGCGTATCTCCTGCCCTTTGTCAACTTTTGACCAAGAACAGCCTGATGCTTCCTTTGATCTCAGTGGAATCTAAGTCTCTAGGGAAGTAAAATACTTGTTCAAAGTGGAGATTTTCCAACTGTCTAAAAAAAATCTAGGGCAATGGAAAACTGTTAAGGAAGTCAGGGAATTGGAAGAACGTGATAAAGGATGCAAGATTTAGGAGAAAGAAATGCAGATCCAGTGTTAAGAACATGATAGAATTTGGGCTTTGCCACTGGACAGCTGGATAGAAAATGCTCCTAAGCTAGCTCCTTAGCTACAAAACAAAAAAGCAGTAACATCAAAGCTGATGAGATTACTATGTTGTGATGAACAGGAAAGCATAGAACCAAAGCTGCCAGTCATACAGTGATGCCCAATATATTTTAACTCCTTTTGCTTCTGATTTCCTCAATTTTCTTATCTACAAAATGAAATGAGGAATACCTATCCTGAAAACATTGCATTTTTATAATGACCAACCAATAATGCATGAAATTATCCAATGTATAATGGGGGTACAGTAAGGTTAATTTACTCTTATAATTATTAATGATAATATTATTATTAATAAAACAAGATCTAGTTATAACCCATAGTAAGGTCATAACCATAAACTTAGATCAGGCATGTGGTCATATGTTTCTATTGACTGCCCTGTTTAGAACTCATCAATGCAGATAGCTTTGTATCATGATAATACACAGTGATATAATGGCCTCAGGCTTGCCAGGCCCAAAATGATCTTCCCCTGACACCTGAATGAAAGCAGGACCTTGGAAAGTTTGATAAAGGCTTAGATAGAAGCAGGACTGACAACACGGAAATTGGGAGTTAGGAAGACTGGAACATCAGGTGAAACCTAGAGCAAGCCCAGGAGCCCCAGGTCCAGTTTAGCCAGAAATCAAATATACCTGACTGGGATCTAATTAGTCCAGGCCCTTGACTACTCAGGATAGACTGGACCTCCCAAAGACAATTCAGTCACAGCACAAATCTTTTGGAGCTCTTGCAAAACTAGTTCTCCCTCTGGGAAAATATTGACCATCTCCAAACCAAATCAGTCCTTGGGGAGGTAGGAGGACAGGGCACTCCAAAACCCAAGTGGCACCACAGTGACAAGGAGAAGGGAGTGGAAGTAAATAATGCTTCTCCTGGTCTTGGACAACTCTGGCCAAACTTCCTTCCCACTGCCTGCCCACCATTCATTGTCCAAAGTAGTTTTCTAAGACAGAGTCCCTGCTGTTGAAACATGGGTGCTAAATTACCTCTTTCTTGCTGTTTGCGGTTCTCAATGATGCCTGGTGTATCCACAAAAGTGACCCGCTCCAAAAGTTTGTGGGGAACCTCAATACCAATCAGCTTCTCCAGAAAATTCTGGCCAAACTTCTCAAGGGGTGAGAAGGACCGGGCACTGTCAGCAGCCATGACGATGCCCTCGATGGTTTTCAGCTTGGGCCCATGCATTAATACTGTGAACTCGGACGTGGTGGGCTCAGCACCTATACACAGGGTGAGATTGCAGGAAAACAGTCATCTCTGCAAGACAGATGGCTGCAAAGAATGTGGGTAAGCAAAGGTTCTCAGGGAGAGTTTGCCACAATTTTCTTTCTTTCATTTTTTTCTAATGGCATTAGTACATTTACTTTGTAGTGCAACCATCACCACCATCCACTTCCAGAACTTTTTCAATATTCCCAAACAGAAACTCTGTGTCCATTAAACAGCAACTCCCCTTTCCCCCTCCCCACAATCCCTACCAACCTCTAGTCTACTTTCTCTATGAATTCTCCTACTGTTGGTACCTCTTATGAGTGGAATCATACAATATTTGACCTTTGGTGTCTGGTTTCTTTCACTCAGCATATTACCTTCCAGCTTCATCCAGGTTGGAGCATCTGTCAGATGTATCTAACACATTCTCATAGCACGATCATCCCTTTCCAAGGCCAAGTGACATTCCATTATATGGACAGATCACATTTTGATTGTCTATTTATTCATCAATGGACTTGTGGATTATTTCCACCTTTTGGTTATTTTGAATAATGCTGCTTTGAAATCTGATGTAGCTACCAGTTTCCTATATGTATTTTTCATTATATTGAAGACATATATAAATGTTTTAATTTTCCATAGTACTTTTACATATGACATTCAAACACTAACAATCACACACAAAAAAATCTCTTACCTGTATAGAGCTGGTAGCGAGTATTTTCTAACCCAAGGAGGTAGTTTATCATGGTGGATTTACCAACGCTCCATGGTCCCAGGAACAGCACCATTGGCTTGGAAGTGATCTCCCCATCTGTGAGCAACAGGGATGAGAAATGGAAACGAAAGATCAATAGCTGTTACTGTGGGAGTGACACTGTTCTCCAAAGGACTCTGCATCCCTGACTGTCCAGCTGAATTGTGGGATTCTGTGCGCATTGGTTCTGTACAGCCATCAGTGGCACTTTTCTTGCTCTGTAAGCACAATCACTTATTTAAAATAAGTTATTGTGTTGACCTTGCCCAGATCCTTGGCATATCTGCCTGCACCAGAAGGAGGAGCTAAGTGAATTCCACAAGCACTGGCTCAGTGCTTACTCTGGGCAAGAGAATAGTTCATAAAAAGGAAGGACAGAGCTTCCACAAGGAGAGAAGTTAAAACTGTGATCCGAATTGATAACAGAGAAAAAAAGGCCATGGAAGAAACTTATACAATCCAGGACCATCTGAACTCTGGCCCTGCCTTATGCCTAGCTCTGCAGTTTTCTTCATTGACTCCCAAAATCTTCACTTTAGGCTCAACTCAGCCCTGGGCTCTAGGACCAGTCTCTAATGTTAGTGTCCAAAGTCCATGACAAATTTGCCAGTGTCCAATACCCAACACTGAACGGGGTATACATGGGTTCTTGGGCCCTATGTGCAAGGTCCTTCTAGAGTCCCTGCCAGGGAGCATAAACAGCAGAGATGGTGGGAGGGTTGGAGTATAGTTCAGTGTAGAGCACTTGCCTACCATGTGTGAGGATCTGAGTTCCATCCCCAGTACCATGAAAAAAAAAACAAAAAAAAACAGGGACAAGGAAGGAAGAGTAAGAGGCTTTTGACATGAGATTCAACCAGGTTCACTACTGATTTGCAGGCCTCCTCAGTCTCTCTCTCAGCTTTTCTCTGAATAATCAGTCTTACATAATTGAGTAAGTTCTAGAGAACTCTCTGTCTCCCTGAGCTTGCATATAATCCTAAAATTGGTAGGTCTTTCTTTTTCTTTCTTTCATTTATTCTTATATTTTCATTTAATTTCTTGGCTCAAAAATCAGAAGTATAAAAAGATACACAATGGAAAAAACTTCCATCCCTGTCCCTGATCTGCCTGGGCTGTAACACCATCTCTAATAAGTAACAACTGCTCATGTCCTTTTTTTTTTTTTTTTTTGAGAGAGGGATCTCACTATATTGCTCAGGCTGGTCTTAAACTCTTAGTAGTTGGGGGGCTGGGATTGTAGCTCAGCGGTAGAGCGCTTGCCTCGCATATGTGAGGCCCTGGGTTCAATCCTCAGCACCACATACAAAAGCAATAAAATAAAGACATTGTGTCCATCGACAACTAGAAAAAATTTTTTAAAAAAACAAAAAAAAACCTCTTAGTAGTTGGGACTACAGATGTGCCACTGTGCCTGGTGCCAGTGCTAATTTCTTACATATTGTTTCAGATATCACAATGTATGTATAGCAGTGTTTGTAGATATTATATTCTCCTCCATCTTTTTATAGTACAATATACTTCCTCTTCTGAATCTGGATGTGTAATCACTGGTTTTCTTTCCCTGGAGTGATGCTAAGTCCTAGAAGATGATGTCTTATGAATGGCAGGCACATATACATTGCCTAGGAGGGATACTATGGCCATACCCCTTCCCTCCCTGTTTCTAAATACACATAGGCTGGGGCAGGTAGAGAGGTGGCAGGTGTCCCCAGTTATAGCCACAGAGACTTCACAAGAAGTCTCTTTACCCAGGCCCTGGGATGGAGGTGGGTGCAGGGGGAAGAGGCCAAGGCTGGCCCTGCAGGCCTATAGGTTCTGAGACAGACCGCAGATAGGCACTGCTGTTCCTACTCTCGACAGAAGGGGGGCATCATGGGCATGTGTGGGAGAGACCAGCAAAGAGTGCCAGGAATAGGAGGTCATGCAGGAAACTGGCAAGGGACTTGGGAAGAAAAGCCAAGTTCAGAAAGTAAGAGCAGGAGCCAGCAACATATGCCCTCCCTCCAGAGCACCATTCCTGGGACAGCCAGCAGCCTCTTGGCCTCTGCTGCTTCAAGACTGGGGTTTCCTGGGAGGGCCATACAACTCTTGGTGTCAAGGCTGGAAGATAAAGTTAAGTATGGAGGACAGGAGAGAGCCATAGGAAACTATAACCTCACACATGTTCTCTATGAAAGAGAAGAGGACTGCTTAGGCTTGTGAGAAGCAGTATGAGAAGCTGTAGAACAGGGTATTCCCTGGGAGAAGAAACAGAAAGTCTCCATCCTAATCCTACGTGTGGGATCCAGATAACACAGTTCTTCCTAGGCATCAGGTTCCTCTTCTGTAAAACAATAGTATATACTCGATAATACCCTATCTGCTGTATAGCTATTGAGAGAATCAAGTGAGACAATATGGAAACAGCCACTTAACACAGGAAGAGATTTGCAATATTACTCACAATTAAAACAGCAATAGGTCTAGGGTATAGCTCAGTGATGGAGCACTTGCCTACCATGCTTAGGGCCCCAGGTTCCATCACCAGCACCACAAAGATGAGTAACACTAAAAATGGCATAGCTGTGGGAGAATCAGAACACTTATCTACTATTCTTCTGAGTACCAATTGGTATATTCAAAGGCAATTTGGCAACAACTATCAAAATGTTTAATTTCAGTGTTCTACTTTTAAAAACATCCTACACTTGCATAAAATATGATTATGGTAATGCTTGGAACATTTTTAAAAATGGAAAATGAAAAGCATCCCATGTCCATCAGGAGGGTACTGGATATACAAAGCATGATACACTCAGCAAGAGAGGACCAAGTAGCCACCAGAAAGAAGAAGAATCTACATGTGCACATGTGCATACATACATGCGTGCACACACACACACTTGGCATAATGCAATGCCATTTGTATAAAAGAAAGACATACTTCTCTATGCTCATGTATGCAGAGGAAATGTCTAGAAGCATTCACGAGAAACCTCAACAGTGTGTCTCCGGGAATGGAACTGAAGAAGTGGGAGACCAAGAAAGGAAGTTGTTTTGTTTTGTTTTTTGATTTATACTATTCTGCCCTATTTAAAAATAATTTTTATAAGAAGTAGGTCTCATTTTTATTATTTTCAAAGAATCCTGGTCCAAGGGAAGCCATCTGGTAAGAATGATAGATAGGAGGGGAGGAATGCAGGCCAATCAGAGGACTTAGACATGATCCACAGTGAACAGGAAGCCCTGGAGGGCTCTTGAACACAGGAGCGATCAAAGCTCCCTGACTAGGTATCATTGCCCTGGAAATTGAAATCTGTGATACTGAAACATAAATGCTTAACAATGAAATGCTATCTCTCAAACCCTTGTACAGAATCCATCAGTCCTCCTAGACATGTATGCTTCACAGGACTGAGGTCCCCATCCTGCCCAGTCCTCATGAGAGCTCAGACCCTGGTGTCCTTGAGCATAGCATGTATGGAGGTTGTGAAATGTGTAGGCACTCAAGTAGTCAGGGTGGTTCAGAGGTGTGGCCCCCACTCTGGGCCACACTGTACCTGTGATCTCATGCTGCCGAAGCTCATTGTATTTGTAAGACTGCTCCAGGGGCTTGATAGACGAATGGTAGATCTTTCGAAGCCGCTGCAGCACCACTGGGGACAGAGAGGGGTAGGAGGAGAGCATCAGGCCAGGCAGACTCCAGGCAGCACCTCCACTGTGGGGTAACCTCACACCCCAGGCAATTCTACCTCTGCCTGGTGGGGAGCAAAGTCACTGGCAAACCAGAGAGTGTGTGATATGCTCACTATTGTGGAGGGAGCTGGTCCACATCCCAATGTCCAAAGCCAAAAGCATTCTCCTACCTACCCAGCCAAGCTTCCTGAGTCATCTTCTTTTAAACCTGACTTTTTTCTCCCTCCCACCTCAACAGTACATCTGGAAACACCAGCTCAGCCTAAAGCCAAACTGAAGGCCCTTTCCTTGAAAGATAAGAATTCCATTTATTTTATATCTCTACTGCCTGCCTCTGCTTGTGCTGCCCTAGACCCAGAGGTCAAAGAGGCCAGGTGCCCAGCAGGCCCACAGCACAGTTACCCAAGCCCTTGCCCATCATTGTACCCCTAATGCTCTTGGGAGGGCCCAGACATCCCAAGTGTTTTCCTGGGAGAGCCTGCCAGGTGTGAGGCACACAAGAACTGAGCACAGGAACCAAGAAACAAGCTAGAGAGGCTCTAGCCCTCACTCTGCTCCTCTCTGGCTGTACACCAAAAGCAAACTGCTGCCTTGCTTTGAGCTTGGCTAGCTCATCAGTTAAGAAGGGACAAGCCCTACTGAAACCCTCAGGTTATTATGATGATGAAATGAAACCCTGGATTGGAAAGAGCTTTGCAAACTAAAAATCAAAGCAAATGAGATGAGTTCTTGGGGCTGGGATTGTAGCTCAGCGGTAGAGTGCTTGCCTCGCATGCGTGAGGCCCTGGATTTGATCCTGAGCACCACATACAAAGCAATACATTGTGTCCATCTACAACTAAAAAAAATATAGTAAAAAAATGAGATGAGTTCTTATTAACTATCCTCTCTGCCAGAGCACAGAGGTGGGCATAGTCTATGGGAGTGGCCCTGGGATTTGCCCTTGGCCCTCATGGTGGTCCTTCAGCTTGGATTACCTCCCTACCAACCTGGAGGCTCCAGTGATGGCCCTGCTCATGGAGCCACCTCACACAGCAACCCCCTTCCTCCAGGGCTCTCCTCTTCCTTGTGGTCCCTTCAGGCTTCACAGCGACAGCCCTGATGCTCTCTCCCTCCCAGACTCTGCCTGGCTGCTGGCCACAGGGCTGCCTGTCTGTCCTTCTCCTCTGGTTACCTGAGTAATCATCAGCTGGCTTGTCCTCCTTCAGCATCAGGGTGTCCTCGATGTGGGAGCGGTCTCTCATTGGGCCTTCTTCACTCACATCCTCTGTTTCTTCTGAGGGGAGAAGCAGACAAAGGGGTCAGGGCAAAGTAGGCAAGCTGAGCTCTAAGCCCCAGCAAGGGGGACCAGGGCTGGGCCTCAAACAGGTGCTGAACAAGTTGCTAGGTTGAACTGAACTGAGTTCTGCCTTTAGGATAGAATTAGAAAATCCAAATTTAACTTCAAGTGTCAAGATCCATTTTATTTACTGAGCACCTATGACATGCCCAGCACCTAGCATCACCCTGGGAATGCAACAGTGCCCACAGGGGGCTTAGTCCAGTGGGAGAGAGATGACAAGTGGTCTTTAAAATATGTAATAATTAAGAATAGTAAGGAAGCTATGAGATGAAGAATCCCAGCAGCCATGAGGGCCTAGGGCTGTACCTACAGCCTCAGCAGGGAGAGTCAGAGGACTCTCCCTTGATGTCTACGGCTGAGGAGGGGCTAATTAGTAAAGAGAGAGGAGTTTCTATAAAGGACCAGATAGGAATTGTTCAGCAAGAAGCAGAGAAGTAGTCTGTAGCCAGTCACAGGGAAGGAGGGCTGGGTGCTAGGGAGCTAAAGAGGCCCACAGGGGCCCTAAAGGCTATATGGGGGTTCGCATTTCATTCAAGGCAATGAGAGCCTGTCAGGGGTTCTAAGCAGACAACTGACCAAGCAAATGAGTTATCAGGATCACACTGGCAGGAGAATGGGTAGAAGGAGCTACTGCAGTGTCTGGTGTGTGTGTGTACCCTAAGCAAACAACAGATGGCCATGTCCACCATCAGTTAGCTCCAGGGCACAGGGTTGATCACCTCCCTAGGTTTCTGAGGTCACCACCTTTTCTAGCCAGGCTGCCTGCTCAGAAGATCTCAGATTAGGAGCAGGTAGGCTTGGACCTGTGGGGCAGAGGGAGGCCAGTATCCATATGCCCCATGCAGTGTCTCAGGAGTTCAAACCCATGTGGCTCCAGAAGGGAAGACAGGGAACAGGCAGGTGCTTACTGCTTGCAGGCCCACCACTCATGGAGAGTATAAGCACCTTACAGACTATATACATTATGTTCTGCAAGAAAACTTTCATGGAAGCTATCTGGGAAAGTGAAGGCCTGACCCCAACCTCCACCCTGAAAGCCCAGTCGCTGCTCCACTCGTGCTCATAGTAAATGAGGACTGAGGATCCTGAGGGTCCCAGCATCACTGCCCAGTAGCTTTGCCCCTGCCCTTTGCCCTCCTCTCCTGTTCCCAAGCCCTTTGAGGGCTACTCTGCTCTAGGTGGACATTTGAGGGACATCATGGCTACACTCAGCCTGAGTTCTCGTTCTGTGACCCTGGCCCCTCGAGTGCAGTTCCCATTCCTCCTGCAGGAGGCCTTCCAGGGAGCCCAGGAACCAGTTCACAAGGTGATCACCTGGTGGTTCCCAGCCGCCCTCCAACTCCCTGTACATTTCTTCACCAGCCAGACTTGGGGCCTCATTCCCTGCCACCAGTCCTCTTGTCCCTTGTCCTTAAAGCAGTGATCCATGTTAAAGTGCATCTACAAACCAACCCTGAAGGAGAGGTTCAGAGAGCCAGACTCAGAAACGGCTAGGTCCCTCTGGACCCTCTCGCTCAGTGCCCCCATACTGCAGAAGACAAAGGATACCTCCCCAGGCTGGTACCCTAAAGAGGCCCCACCTGGCAAACCCACAGCTGCCTAGGGGCTCTCCCAACATCCCGCCCCTGACTGTCCTGACCTATGTAAGACTTCCATGAGGAATGGGGCTGCCCAAGGCTCTGGGGTTGCCTTAAGGAATTGATTCCTACCCTGAGGAGCCATTACAGGGTTCCCCCTCCCCTGATGTCCCTCTTCGGGTTCCTCTGCCTCAGGGTCCTGGGCCTCGCCACCCTCAGACTCTGGATTGAATTCCTCTGTGTCACGCTGGGCCCCTTCCTGCTGAGAGCTTGTGGCTCCTGCTGCTTCCTGGGGCTCCCCAGCCTCCTTGGAGTTGGCCCCCTCCTCTTCTGAGCTAGCCCCGTCGCCACTATCTTCTCCAGACTCTTCTTCAGATGGAACCCCTCCTTCCTCCTCACTTCCACCTTCTTCACCACCCTCTTCTTCAGAGGAAGCCTCATCTGGGTCCTCCTCAGGCATCCCTGGTGCCTGGCCCTCAGGGGGATGGTCCTCCTTGGTCTCCCCGGTGCTGGAGCTCTGGGCACCCCCAGAGTTTTCACTGGCCTCTGTGGCTGGGCCAGCTTCCTGGTTGAGGTTGGGGTCCCCCAGGTTCCTAGACCTCTCCCCGGCTTCTGTGTCTGTTCCAGCCTCCAACTCTACTCCCGTAGATGTGGCAATGAGGGTTCCATCTAGCTCTCCTGGCGAGTGATCAGGCCCTGTGCTGCCCTCGCCTTCTGCCTCTGGGGCATGGGCTTGGGGCTGTGGCTGGTCCTCAGCCCCCTCCCCAGCTTCTGTGTCCTTGTCATTCTCCGACTCTTCTCCAGCAGATATAGTGACGGGGGCTCCATTTGGCTCTACCAGCTGGTGATCAGATCCTGGGCTGCCCTCGCCTTCTGCCTTTGGGGTGTGGACCTTTTCATCCTCTACGCTAGGAGAGGCCCCCACGGCTTCAGGCTCTGTCACTCCTGCCGCTGCTCCCTGCATGAAGCTGTCTCCTACGACTCCTCCAACTTCCTTGTCACTCTCCTCCTCTCCTGCCTCCTCACTGGAAGTTCCCAAAGTGGGGTGCCCCAGCCCAGCCTCTTCCTCTCCTGGTCCCTCTCCCAAACTGAGCTCTGGCCTCTCCCCTTCCACAGGACCCTCATCCCCTCCTGGAAGAAAGGTGCCTGCCGCTGGTGGCCCCTCCACGTCCTCCCCAGTCCCGGCAGCATCCCCAGGTGGAGCTGACTCTGAGGCTGAGGCATTGGACAGGCTGGCTTCTGGCTCAGAGCCCAGGCCAGTGGCAGCAGGAGGGGCCCCGGTGGTGGTCTGCTCCGAGCTCTCAGCCTCCCTGCCGTCTGGGTAGTGAAGGAGCAGATTCTTGTCTCCAGGGGCCGCATCTGCATTAAGCTCCCTTTCTTTCTCCTCTAGACTTGCGTCTCCAGCAGAGAAATGATTCTCCAACAAATTGCCAACATCTTCTGTGCCACCCGGAGCAGGGACTTGCAGTTCTAAATGATTAGAACATTATTGGTCAGTTCACAGGGTTGGCACTTGCTCCGCTTCTCAAAAGAGTCTACATCAATCTAACTCCTGCTCACAGGAGTATGGCGTGTGCCTGGTGTGCAGCTTTATTATGCCTCCCTTCCCAGGTTGTCATGACCACCTGCCTCCACCCCAAGATGTTAAAGGACTGATCCATTGTCCATCACTAAGGGAGTTAGATGACATACTACCCCACGAGCCTTGAAGACCTATCCCTGACCTTCGAGTTCCCACTAGGTCCTGATGATTGCATATGGATAGAAACTTGGGTGAGCCCTTAGTCCTTCTTCAACCTTGCTGACAGGCACGTGCCACCTGGCTCACAAGGAGATACTTCCAAGATAGGACAAATATTTGTACATTCCACCCCTGGTCAGTTCCTAGAGTCATTAACCAGCATGCTTTTTATACTGCTATCAGCAAAGGGGTGAAAACAGGTGTTTGCAGTCCAGATAATCTTAGGTTACATGGCAAAGTACTTAGGGGATTACTTGTGGCTCTCAACCTTATTAAGTCACACTTCTAACTCTGTCCCCTTAAGGGCAGGCATTTGCTGGCCTCACTACCTTAGATTAGAGGGGACAGGGACTGAGGAGATATCCAAAACAGGCAGGCCTGGGCTTCCCGGTGGCCTCAGCCAACCCCTTCTAAGGGGATCCCCTTCTAAGGGCCTGTAGCTTTACCCAGAGAGGGAGGGTATAAGAGGAGAGAGTAAACAGGAGCCCAGTCTGTGCCAGAGACTGCTGGCAAAGGTCAAGTTTAATAATTTTGGAAAATGGGGTCAGAAGCAAGGAGTGGGCCTATCCCTTTTGCCCCTCCTGCCCAGGCTGGGATCTGTGTAAGGAGGAAGCCCCACCATGAGAAGACAGGCTTGTGGGAACCAGGGTACAATGTACACCTCACCTCAAGGTGGCTGAGACAGCCCCATCTCCCTTAACTCTCAAGGCCTCTTTCCCCACATCCCTCTGCAAGGTAAAGACACCCTTCTCTCAGGCCAAGCTTGGTACTCCCATCTCTGTCTCCCATGAAGAAAAGTCTCTCTGCCTCAGGGTATCCTCTCCATGGTTCTCGGAAAGCTGGAGCAGCCTCCAGGGATCAGGAAAGGATATTTTCTCATTAGTCCCTGCAAATAGCCAACCTACATCAAATTCAGAAGGATGGAAAGCAGGGCCTTTTTTTACAAAGGAGTCCTATACTAATATATAAAGCTTTTCTGCAAGCACTTTCACAAACATGACCACATTTAACTTCCTTCATTACTGCCAGACAAATTTTAGAGCCAAATTAGTTGATGGTCTTTGACCTGCCCCAGACATGTGGCTACCAGGTGAACAAGGGTTGACGAACCCAGAACTGCCAACTCCCAGTCTGTGATATGTTCAGCGGGCACAGGAGACCCTTCCCACAGTGACTTCAGTTCCTGCCTGAAGGTGCTTTCCCTCCTGGCTCATGCTCCAGACTGCTCCTGAATAGCAGGAACTATGTCTTTTTTAAAAATATTTTTGAGTTATACATGGACACAGTGTCTTTATTTTGTTTTTGTTTATTTTTATGTGGTGCTGAGGATAGAAACCAGTGCCTCACATGTGCGAGGTAAGCACTCTGCCACTGAGCCACAACCTCAGCCCAGGAACCATGTCTTAATTCTGTGTTCCCAGGTCCCAAGCTGACCCAACAGAAAGTGTTAGAAGAGGTCTGTGGTTACATATGGGTACAAGTAAAAATTCCTGATCCCTTAGTTGGGGGGCAAGATAGGAAGCTAGATGTTAATTTAAATTTTCTTTCATAGCAGGGTGTGGTAGCCCATGCCTGTAATCCCAGTTACTCAGGAGACTGAGGCAGGAGGATTATAAATTCAAGGCCATGGTCAATTTCATAAGACCCTGTCTCAAAATAAAATACTTTAAAATGGGGGGTGAGGAGGCTGGGGTTGTGGCTCGGTGGTAAATCTCTTGCCTAGCATGTGTAAGGCACTGGGTTCGATCCTCAGCACTGCATAAAAATAAATAAATAAAATAAAGGTATTATGTCCATCTACAACTAAAAAGAAAATTTTTTAAATGGGGGCTAGGAGGCTGGGGATGTAATCCAGTGGTAAAATGCTTGACTACCATGCATGACACCCTAGGTGCAATTCCTAGTACCAGGGGGGAAAAAAATTCTTTCATTACTGCCTAAGTACCTCTAAGTACTGATTCTGCCTCTGCAACTCTAGCTCTCTAACCTGGAGAAGAATCCATGGCAGGAATTTGGTTTAACCCAAGGAGAGATTGGTAGTCCTCCAAGCACCAAGACATATAATATATACCAGGTGAGATATACTTTTATAATTATTCAGGGTGCAGGCAATAGAAAGCAAAAAATTCCTTAATCTCACTGACTTTACTTACTCTTACTTGCTTCTGGAAAACAAGTATTACTTGAAGCCCCGTTTTACAGACAAGCTCAGAACCAAACACGGAGGGCCTTACCAATGTCACATAGCTAATAATTGGCTGAGGCCATTTGACTTCAGAGCTGCAAGGAGATGGCCCAACCTCTGAGCAGGGTTCTCACTTTTCAAAGCATAGTCCAGGACCAGCTGCCTCAGCATCACCTGGGAGATTGCTGGAAACAGCTCTCCATCCCCAGCCAGGACCCACTGATCAGAATCAGCATTTGACAAAATACTCAATGATGGTTTGAGAGGTGCTAGTCTACAACACCCATGAAACTGCCTCTCTACTCATGGTTCTCAGCACTGGCTGCATGGTGGAATCACCTAGTTCTTGGTCCCATATTTCCTCTCCTTCCTCAGTGGTTCTGATTTAAACAGTCCCTGTTGTGACCCCAGCATCCAGACTTAAAAACAATTCTTCAGCAATTCTAACACATTGAGGTTGTGAACCACTGCTAAACCAAATAACCCTCACACCAAGGCTTGCGCTCCCAGCCCTCCTGATAAGGAGGGTACCCACTGGGGGCTCCCAGATTGGGGAGCCTTCTGCCTCAGCCTTCCAAGCTGCTGAGATTACAGGCCTGTGCCACCAAGCCTTGCAGGGCCTCATTCTTTTTTTTTTTCTTTTTAATATTTATTTTTTAGTTATAGGTAGACAGAATATCTTTATTTTATTTTTATGTGGTGCTGAGGATCGAACCCAGTGCCTCCCACATGCTAGATGAGCACGCTACCACTGCGCCATAACCCCAGCCCCCAGGGCCTCATTCTTTTTTTTTTTTTTTTTTGGTACTGAGGATTGAACTCAGGGGCACTCAACCACTGAGCCACATCCCCAGCCCCATTTTGTGTTTTATGTAGAGACAGGGTCTCACTGAGTTGCTTAGCACCTCGCCATTGCTGAGGCTGGCTTTGAACTCGCGATTCTCCTGTCTCAGCCTCCCAAAGTGCTGGGATTACAGGCTTGAGCCACGGCGCCCGGCGTAGGGCCTCATTCTTAACTAACAATATCTCTAATGATCCTATTTTCAAATAAGGTCACATTTTGAGGTACTAGGATTAGAACTTCAACATGTATTTTGGGGGGACAAAATCCAACCCATAAAAGGTACCCTGATTCCCTACCTGCCTGGAAGGGCCTCCTGCCTTCCTAGAGGTCCTAGCCTTACCTATTCCCATCTGCTCACCAGCCTTGTGCTCCCATCCCCCACCCTGCCACTCTTCACAATGCCCTCTGGTTCTCACCACTTGAGGCCACACAGGTCACCCTCTCTGGCTTCAACTTATATCCATGATTTTGCACACTGAGCAAAGTGACAAGGCACAGACCCTGACTTCTGCAATGGTGACCTTGGGGTGGAGAGGCAGTACAAGTGTGTCCTATCTTCCTCCCAGTGACTCGGAGGCTGAGGCAGGAGAAATGTGAGTTCAAGGTCAGTTTCAGCAACTTAGTGAGACCCTGTCTCAAAAAAGGTCTGGGGATGTAGCTCAGTGGTAAAGTATCTCTGTGTTCAATCCCCACTATCAAAAAATAAAATCCCATGGCCTGGCATTTGCTCTTGTAACAGCAGTGATGCAGCTTTTCCTGAGGAATCTAACCCTTTCCACAGATTCCCATTGCCTGGCAGTCATGGTGGTGGTGGTGACAACAATAGAGGTGGTGGGGTGACACCAGACACAGGATTATAGTTCTGACCTGCTGTCACACTGCTGATGTTCTCAAAAGACCCCTGACCCAGTCTGAGGGAGAGGCCTGCCTAGTCCCAGGGGTGTGAGGAACCACGGACACCAGCTTTCCAGGTCCTTCATACTGTGCATATCCACTTCCTGGACAGGAAGTTGAGTGTGTGCACATATGCACACACATTTATATCCACACCCTTCCTAGGGTTTACTGCTTAGTGCAGGGCTGCTCCTGGCCATCTGCTACACAATTTGATGTGAAAAAGACTGAGCATGATAGCTTCATGCCCATGACTTTCTTTCCTGAGCTAAAAAAACCTTCTCCAACCCAGTCCCTTAATGAAATAAACTATCTTATTGGGTTTCTAGAGATTACAACTCAGGAAGCAGCTGGGCCATTGGGCCCAAGTCTCCCATGGGAGGCACATCAGAGACCCAAGGAGCCTCCATTACATTCAGCTCAATTCCTTGAGATCCAATGCCAGTACAGGGTCTTTCCCTCCTTTCCCAGCCTCCCTAGTTTCCTGCTATAGGCCCTGTTGGTACCTGGAGCAAAAGGTGTGGGAGGGCACTGAGGACCCTTGTGTGGGTTGAGTCCTGGGAAAATGAGTCTGGGCCCATTCCAGGACATGAGAGACCATACTGTATGTCCAGACAGGCCTGGACACTGATGTCAGAGCATATGAATAGCAGGACCCCAGCTCAGCCCCAGAAACCACAGAATGCCCCAGAGCCTGACAGGCTGGGCCAGTCTCACTCATCCAGGCTAAGCATGGCACAAGCCAGTCCTGTTTCTCTCTGGATGCCCTCTCTGCCATCAGCCCTTCTTTGGGAACCAGGCTTTCAGCTTCTCCCACCAGCCCCACAGACTCAGCTGTTGCCCTGGACTCAGTTCCTCTCCTCTCTCCACCACCAACCAAACAACCTGATTTTGTTTCCTCAGCTCCTCACCCATTCCAAAGCACTTTCCATGGACTCAGATTGTTGCAGAGTTGCCAAGGGCCTGGTGAGTCCAACTGGAAAAAACGAAGCCCTGGCCAGAGAGCTTTAAAGGCTTGCTGGAGCACAGAGCTGAGCTGGGATACAGCCTACTTCCAAAGTCTAGAGTTCTTTCTGCTCCCCAGATGGCTTACAAACCATGTCCCTTGAAGTGCTAGGGTTCTGCAGAAGTGCCTAAGGGGAGAGGGGAGATGAAACAGGTCAGGGTTATTGTCCCCTCACTATTTCCTTGGATCTGTCTGCCCCACTTGTTAAGGGGAGAGAAGAGGGAGATTGACCATCAGGGCTCTTTCCTCTCCCTGTAAATACCTTCCTTTTATCTCCTCTTTGTCAACTTCTCCAACATCCCAAGAAGCCCACACTCACAGTATCTTTTCACTTTGTCCATCCACAGATGCAAGGATCAGAGTTAAAATCTGTATCACCCTCACTAGAACTTCATGTTTCCAAGGTAGTTTACTATTCTTATTCTTTGATCCTCCTTGCAGCTCTCTAAAGCAGGAAAAGGAAGGAGTATCAACCTCTCTTGAAATGAAGAAGCAGACACAGAACAGGTAAGATGATTGCTCAATAAGCCATTCCAGCAGAGCTCTGCCTGGGAACCAAATTCCACACAGGTAACTAAAACACCTGCAGAATTTTCAAACACAGACCCTAGTCTCTGTGGTTCAGTCAGCATGTAGCTGTGTGTTCTGCAAGGTAATTCCAAAGAACACCAACATCTGAGACTCCACTAAGACTTCCCTCAACACCAAGTGCCATGGGGCCATTTTGAAGTTGAAAGCGGAGATCAGAAGAATATAGCTAAGAACCCAAGATCATTTGTTTTCTTGGCCTGTATTCAATGCAAATTCCATTCCAGTCCACCAAGACCCCAAGTCTTATTAGCAGACATGTCTAACACGGACTGTGGAGGTTCTTCTTTCACATGACTTCTCAGTCACTCAGACAAAAACTATGGAGTCCAAAGTCACACACAAATACACCATTTGACCATCACTCATACACAATTATGCGAATGAGTCCTCAATAAAAAAAAAAAAAAGAATCCCAGGGAAAAATTCACTCTATGCCTGGATCTGGCTGCCCCAGGTGGTCAGGACCCCTAACTTGGGAGCATAGAGGAATCCCAAGACATCCTCTGCTGCCCTCAGCCCACGCATTGGCCTCTCATAGGCTGTGCCTCCAGAGTGGCTGGAGTTCTGTGTCTCCAGAACAGAGTCACGCAGATGAGGTGGCAACCTGCCCCTTCCTTCCCTGTCTTGTCTGAACACTCCTGGGCTGGGCTGAGCAGGTGGGCATCAGCAGCTTCTTCTGCTGTCTCCTTCTCTCTTGACCTTGTCCTACAGAGTCCATGTTCACCACTCAGGGCCCTTTGTTCTTCCACTTCTTAGATGAAGCCTTCATCAGATAACTTACCAAAAAGCCAGCACCCATAAAGACCTTAGCACAGGAAAGAATGAGACCCTCTCTGGTCATTCTTTTGGCCTTTAGCTCTTCCCCAGACAAGGGTGACTGGGGTGCAGTGAAAGAGGCAGCCATTCTTGGAAGGTTTATTTGGCATCCTGGCCAAGTTCCTAAAGTCAAGGCTAATCCCACTGGGACAGCTTGTCCCTGGCTGGACTCTATTCCCAAAATGATTCGCACAGGGGAGAGTACAATGGCAGAAATCAGAGAGAAACTGGGGATTTGGGGTCAAAAGGGACCAACTCAAGATCAACTGGTTGGATTTTACAAAAGCCTCAAGCTCTGGGAAGTGCTTGTCCCAAGGCTGAAGGGCTTATCTTTTCCACTAGCAACAGCTGCTTCTAGAACCCAGCTCCCTACCATCTCCAAGTCTCATGAGCTGTCCCAGCATTGGGCTCCCTTCCAATCACCACTTCCACTCAGCCAATGGAGAGGTCACATTTGCCCTAGGGCAGCAATTTGTTAGACTTCCCACTTCTTCCTCCTTTTAAAAATGGTTGTTAGCTGAGCACCCCAGTGACTCGGAGGCTGAGGCAGGAGAAATGTGAGTTCAAGGTCAGTTTCAGCAACTTAGTGAGACCTTGTCTCAAAAAAGGTCTGGGGAGGGGCTGGGATTGTAGCTCAGCGGTAGAGCGCTTGCCTCGCATGCATGAGGCCCTGGGTTCGATCCTCAGCACCACATACAAAGCAATAAAATAAAGACATTGTGTCCATCAACAACTAAAAAAATATTTAAAAAAAAAAAAAAAAGGTCTGGGGATGTAGCTCAGTGATAAAATACCTCTGTGTTCAATCCCCACTATCAAAAAATAAAGATAAACAATAAATAAAAAATAAAAAGGACTGTTAAAGACTTCAACATAATGATCTTTAACCTTTAAGTACAGAGAATTGACAGAATAACAACTCTCCATCCTATCCCCTATTCCTAGGAATTCTTGGTTTGAGAAATACATAGAGAAATTGCCAGAAATCCCATGGTGTGTGTGTGTGTGTGTCCATACTTGTCCTTGATGCCTGGAGGACATGAATGTAAATGCTCATTCTTTCTTTTTTGTGGGGTACTGGGGATTAAACCCAAAGGTGCTTAACCACTGGGCCACATCCTCAGAACTTTCTGTAATTTTTAATTTTGAGACAGGGTCTTGCTAAGTTACTTAGGGCCTCCTTAAATTGCTGAGGCTGCCTTTGAACTTGTGATCCTCTGTTCTCAGACTCCCAGGGGATTACACTGGGATTACAGGCAATGTGCTACCGTGGCTGGCTTCATTCATTTTTGAAGAGCAAATACCTTTGGAAGAAGCAAAACATTAAGTCCTACCTGGCCAGTGTAAACTTATTGTTAAAAGGGATACTCAGTTGAGCACCCAGTTTTTTCAAGATCAGCTAAGAAATCCTTGTAGGAGTCACTGGGCAATAACTTCCTCCCTTTGGAGGATCGAGCTTGATAGGAGAGGGCAAGGAAGGAAGAAGCTACATAGGGTGGATTCTGAGACAGACTGAGGCAGGTGGCTGGCCTCCTTCTACCTCCCCACCTCCCAGCTCAAAGAAACTGAATCTGCCTGGGATCTGTGGGGAGGGATGTGAGAGGGCTAATGGTTTAATTTTGAGGTGCCAGGCAAAGAGAGACCAGCTGAAAGCCAGAAGAGTACAGCTCCCTCTAGGATGTCTTGAGTTAAAGTCAGAGTCATCTGGGCTCTGCAGATAAAGGAGCAACACGACCAGACCCACTTCAGTCCTAGCCCAGGCAGCTGGAGAAATTCTGCTTGATTCTCTAGCTTGGGAAGTAGATGACATATATGACATGTCTCAGCCTGGGAGGACCACACCTTAGGGCTTTCCTTTGCCAAACTTCATGGCTGAGGAGGTTTCTGGCCCCGAGTTGAGAGACTCACCTCTTTGAATGCACTTGGAATTCAGGAGAGCTGGGCTCTGGCCCTTGCTGTTTTACCAGCCTGCTATGTGACCTTGGCTGCTCATTAATCCTCCTATACTGAACTTCATTCATCCATAAAATGCAAATAATAATACCTGCTTTGGCAACCCCCTTGGAGCTTTTTAAACACCTGGTGATGTTCACAAGCATTCGACATATGTCAGGTGTAACCATTATTTCCTAGAAGGGGAAAGATGCCTGGCCAAGTTCACTGAATTGCCAAAACAGAACCACTGTTGGACAGCAGCTAAGCTAGCTCACCCTCACTCTGCTCCTTTGGACCCTCTGGGCCTGAGGGTCTGGTCAGGGGACTAGCGGAGGTCTTTCTTTCCAGAGCTCCTTCTCCTCTGCTACCAACTGCAGCAGCTCAGGGAACAGTGTTGCTCTCTTCTGAGACTTCCATTGGTCTAGTGATAGGAAAGGGCCTGAGCTGTCACACTCCCAGGGCCAAGAGCTCATCCTGCTAAGCCCAAAGGTAAGCCCTATGGTCATTGCCTCTATCAGTCCTGAATCACCCAGAAACATCCAAGACCAGAGGCAGCTTCCCACTTCCCTCTCCCCACATTCCAGGTCTTACATGAAGCCACTGAAGCAAGGTGCTCCTGCACTTGATCCCAAACATAAATGCACACTCAAGGGGACATTTAGACCCATGGCCAAGACCTCTAAGAATGGGTGAAAGCCCTTTCAGGGCCCTTCAAGATGCTCTAAAACGGCAACACAATTGGAGAGAGGCCACTAAGGTGCCTGCACAAGCATCATCATCTTCATAGTAAGGGACAAAGCAATAAGCTCTTCAGAATTGCCTTGAAAACACAGTGAGGCCCTGTCTCTGACAGGGCCAGCAGCTCCAGCTCTGACTGAAGAATGCTTTGCTCAGGCTGCTCACATGAAATCAGAGCTCATGTTTTCAGGGCTTTGAAGCCATGAACACAAACCTGCGTGGCTGTGCATGATCCCCTCATCTCTACCACCACCTACAGCTCTTGCTGGTTGGTTGGCAGACCGAGTGAAAGGAAGTACCACACCCAGGATGCCAGGCAAAGAGTGCCCAGCACTGCCACTATGCGCTCTGCCAATGAGGTATCCATAGCAGCTCTCACTCCCAGCTGCCACCAAGACTGGAGAAACTGCCCATCCTCATGCCTGCTCAGAGTGGATGAAGGAGGAAGGTCAAGTCAAGGGCAGAGGCTAGGTCAGCAAAATACAGATGGTCTGCCTTGGGCTCCCTGGTGCATAGACCCTTCTGGAAGAGTTACTATCCAGACACCAAGAGGCCAGATTTTCCACCTTCTTCCCCAGAGGGTGTTACCAAACTACAACAGTTGAGTTCCACCCTGGGTCCTTACATGCATGGCCCCAAATCTCATGTTATTCTTTTGGTTTTTTTAGTTGTTAAGGGACCTTTATTTTATTTATTCATACAGAGAATCAAACCCAGTGCCTCACACTTGCTAGGCAAGTGCTCTACCACTGAGCTACAACCCCAGCCCCCAAATCTCATGTTATTCTTTAGCCTTATGATTATTTTTATATTAGAGATTTCTAAAACTGGAAGGGAACTTACAAATTAACTAGCCCAACACTTGTGTTTCACAGATGAGGAAAGAGGTCCAGGGAAGGAAAACAGTATGTCAGAAGTCTCCCAGTGAGTTGGGGCAGAGACAGGTCTAAACCCAAGGTCTCTAGACTCCTCACCAGTCTTCACACTCGGGCTCCCAAACAAGCACCACTTCCTTTCCTCCCTGTATTTCTTTTTTTTTTTTTTTTAATATTTTTTTAGTTATAGATGGACACAATGTCTTTATTTTATTGCTTTGTATGTGGTGCTGAGGATTGAACCCAGGGCCTCACGCATGCGAGGCAAGCGCTCTACCACTGAGCTACAATCCCAGCCCCTCCTCCCTGTATTTTTAACCTTATAATGATCACATTTTACCCCAACAGGGGACCTGGTATTCCTGGACTTGTTCATTCACTCTTGTTTGTTCCTCCAAAGGAGGGCCATGTCAGAGGTGCCTAAGCCGGGCGCGGTGGCTCAAGCCTGTAATCCCAGCACTTAGGGAGGCTGAGGCAGGAGAATCGCAGGTTCAAAGCCAGCCTCAGCAATGGCGAGGCTGCTAAGCAACTCAGTGAGACCCTGTCTCTACATAAAACACAAAATAGGGCTGGGGATGTGGCTCAGGGGTCGAGTGCCCCTGAGTTCAATCCCTGGTACCAAAAAAAAAAAAAAAAAAAGAGGTGCCTAGAGTGGATTTGAAGTCCAGCTAGTTCCCTAAGCACATATCTGTATGGAGAGTTTAGAAAGGACTTGGGTGAGATTTAAGCTGTTGGCCCTTGCCATAAGGTCTGTGGTATTGCTGGTGTCACTAGAAGAATGCAGGGAGGGTCTCACAAGGGTCACCACCAGGAGACAAAGGATATTGGTTCAGTGAAAGCCATGTGGCATCAGTTCTTCCCTGAATTCACAAAGGCAGGGGCCACAGAATTGGGGACCAGAAGATCCCTCCAGAGTCTGGTCACCGGAGAAAGGGCAGGACCTCACCCATGGTGCTCTGCAAACAGTACAAACCCTCAAAGCCTCATAGCAGATCTGCCCATTTCCTGGCATTCTTTCTCCCACAGCCTGGAATATCACTGGCAAAGATATTCAGCATGCTTAGGCCACCTTAAGGGGGAACAATTCCAGAAATCTCATGCCTGCCTTGAGAGTAACCTTACTAACTCCAGTTTATATGCCAAGAAGCCTGGTCACCTGAACTTCACACACGTGAAGACACACTTTCCTGGGTGAGCCATGGCTCATGCAGGCCCTTCAGGCCAGGCCTCTGAGCTCTTCTGCAAAGTTCCCTCTGTGGACATCCTACTTCTTGGGAAGATGTCCATGTAATTATAGGCAGGCAAGTCTGAGAGCAGTCCCCTCCTCTGGTGTAGTATCACCAAGAGCCTGGGCTCTCCGCATCCCATCTCATTCATTCAAATACCAAAGCCATATGAGGTTCTTGCCACTGGGGAGCCCTGGGCTATTACATATTTTTCCTTTGGCAGTCTCATGGCCATGCAGAAGGCCAGGGCAGGCCATCTACTCCCTAGTTCCCATGGGGTCCCCCTGGAGAGAGGAAAGTCAAAGCCAAGGACAGGGATAAAGCAAATGCACATTCCACACTCCATAACCCAGGCTGACCCTGCCCAATTGTGCCCCACCCGCTTCCCCACCCCATCAATGCCAAGGGCCATACACAGTCACTCCAAGGCTACATCTGAGCTCAGCAGGCCAGCCTGCTCTAAGGGTCCCTGCAGTTCTCAGCTGGACAAGGGCCAAATTCTTGCACTGACACCTGAACCTGATCTTGTGTCAGTTTCCTAGGGCTGCCATAACAAAGTACTACAAACTTAAGAGGTTTCAAAAAATAGAAATTCACTCTCTCACAGTTCTGGAGGCCAGAAGTCTGAATCAAGAAGTCAGAAGGGCTGAGTTCCCTCTGCATCATGTAAGGTAGGGCCCTTCCTGCCTCTCTAGCTCCTGGCATCTGCCAGCAACCCCTGGCTTGCAGCTGCCTTCCTTCTGTCTCTGCCTCCTCCTTCACATGGGCTTCTCTGCTGGGTCTCTCCTCTCCCCATAGAAAAACCACCATATTGGATGTAAGGCCCATCCTTCTCTAGCAGGACCTCATTCTTTCTTTTTTTTGGGGGGTGGGACGGATACTAGGGATGGAACCCCATGGGTGCACTATCACTGAGTCACACCCTCAACACTTTTTTTTAAATTTTGAGACAGGGTCTTACTAAGTTGCTTAGAGTCTCACTAAATTGCTAAGGCTGGCCTTGAACCTGCGATCCTCCCACCTCAATCCTCCTGCCTCAGCGTTCCAAGCTGCTGAGATTACAGGCTTGTGCCACCAAGCCCTGCAGGGCCTCATTCTTAACTAACAATATCTCTAATGATCCTACTTTCAAATAAGGTCACATTTTGAGGTACTAGGATTAGAACTTCAACATGTATTTTGGGGGGACAAAATCCAACCCATAAAAGGTACCCTGATTCCCTACCTGCCTGGAAGGGCCTCCTGCCTTCCTAGAGGTCCTAGCCTTACCTATTCCCATCTGCTCACCAGCCTTGTGCTCCCATCCCCCACCCTGCCACTCTTCACAATGCCCTCTGGTTCTCACCACTTGAGGCCACACAGGTCACCCTCTCTGGCTTCAACTCATGTCCATGATTTTGCACACTGAGCAAAGTGACAAGGCACAGACCCTGACTTCTGCAATGATGACTTTGGGGTGGAGAGGCAGTACAAGTGTATCCTATCTTCCCTTCCAGGTTCACATCTCCAGGACAAGGGCTATGCCCAGTACCTCTTTAAGTCCCCACACGTCATGAGAAAGTAGTGAGCATAGAGATTCACGCCACTCATGCCTGCACCACTGTTCTTTTTTTTTTGGTACTAGAGATTGAACTCAGGGGCACTCGACCACTGAGCCACATCCCCAGCCCTACTTTGTGTTTTATGTAGAGACAGAGTCTCACTGAGTTGCTTAGCACCTCGCTTTTGCTGAGGCTGGCTTTGAACTTGGGATTCTCCTGTCTCAGCTTCCCAAAGTGCTGGGATTACAGGCGTGCATCACCGCACCAGGTCATGCACCACTGTTCTTTAAGGAACCTACTTCACTCAGGGTGGGTTTCCACCCAGACACCTGAGTGTGAACTTCACTGGCACCCCCTGCTCCCACGTGGGCCTGGGATAATTCTGGCTTCCACTTCAGAGCTCAACTTTGAAGCATATCCTCTGGGAGGTCTCACAGAGACCCCTCAGTACTGTTAGGTGTGTCTGCTCTGGGTTCCCACAGCACCTGTCACCCTATGTGATGGCCTCCCTTCCCAGGGGTCTTACAGGTGTTCAGTAGGGGCTTGGAAGTTATCCCTGCATTAAAAGTGCCTACTGAGGGCTGGGGTTATGGCACAGTGGTAGCGTGCTCGCCTAGCATGCGGGAGGCACTGGGTTCGATCCTCAGCACCACATAAAAATAAAATAAAGATATTGTGTCCACCTACAACTAAAAAATAAATATCTTTTAAAAAAAAAAAGTGCCTACTGGATGCACCTGACAAAGGAGCCTCTTCTCCCAATAACCATTTCTCTAGGTGACTCAAGGGCCATTTGCAAAAGGATCCCAAAGGAACTTAGTTAAAAGCACATTTCCTGGACCGATTCCTCAAAACCCTCTGGACCACACTCAAGGGAGCTAGGAGGCCTTGGGGGTCTTTGCAACAGCTACTACATTATCCTAACATACACTAATATTCAGCTCAAGAATCACTGACCTATAGTCGGGCATGGTGGCACACACCTGTAATCCCAGCAGTTTGGGAAGCTGAGACAGGAGAATCACGAGTTCAAAGCCAACCTCAGCAACGGCAAGGAGCTAAGCAACTCAGTGAGACCCTGTCTCTACATAAAACACAAAATAGGTCTGGGGATGTGCCTCAGTGGTCGAGTGCCCCTGAGTTCAATCCCTGGTACCAAAAAAAAAAAAAAAAAAAGAATCACTGAACTTTAGCCTTGACTGTGGGAATCAACTTATGCCCATACTCCCAGAGACCTATGGGATATAAAGGGTGAAACCCACCTGTACAAAGCTGTATCAGCCCTGACTCTGAGACCCTCAATTCAATCCATTCCCCATCTCTAAGGCCACAGCTGCCAAATAAAGCCGAAGCCCATCAGTTGCAGGGCCCATTTGCAGGTTCAGGGATAGCTGGCCTTGCTATCCTGACAGATGGCAAAGAGGCCTTCGTAGAACCTGCTGGTAGAACCTTGGTGGCCAGGCAGAGATGCCCAGTGAGGCATGGTGGAGGAGCAGCTCTGAGGACTTTGGAGGAGGAAGAGAAGAGAAGAAAGAGCCAGTGGAAATCAGGATCAGGAACCCAAGTTTTCTCCCCTAATCAGCAGTGGGACCTCTAGCAAGCAACTGAACTTTTCTGGGCCTGTTTCATCAGTAATAAAACATAAAAGAAAAACATCTACCCTGCCCATCTGCCAAGCTTCTTGTGCCATTTCCATCTTGGCCACCTCTCCCCATAGCCTCTGTGTGTGCTCCACGTAGTAGAGGAGTGACTGGGGGACAGCCCTCCTTCATCCATGTCCTTCACTGACTCCTATTGGATGCAAAGGGGAAGCCAAAGTTCTATAGTGGCCCAGAGGCCCCTATTCTCTGGGTCTGCTTCCCCTGTGACCTGTGACCTCATCTCCTCTCATGAGCCAACTTGTCCACTCTGTCCAGCTGCCCAGACTCACTCTTTTTTTTTTTTTTAAGGTGCTAGGGATTGAACTCAGGGGCACTCGACCACTGAGCCCCATCCCCAGACCTATTTTGTGTTTTATGTAGAGACAGGGTCTCACTGAGTTGCTTAGCTCCACGTCGTTGCTGAGGCTGGCTTTGAACTCGTGATTCTCCTGTCTCAGCCTCCCACAGTGCTGGGATTACAGGCATGTGACACCGTGCCCGGCTCAGACTCATTCTTTCTTGACAAGCACAGGATCCTCCTGCCTCACTGGGTTTGATGTGCCTTCTGCCAAGCACATCTTCCCAAACAACCACCTGGCACACTCCCTCCCCTTTTAAGCCTTTGCTCTGATTCTGTCTTCTCTGTAAGGCCTTCCCTAGCGACCCCATTAAGAGTGTTTCCCCGGGGCTGGGGTTGTGGCTCAGTGGTAGAGCGCTTGCCTCGCATGTGTGAGGCACCGGGTTCAACTCTCAGCACCACATAAAAACAAATAAATAAAATAGAGATATTGTGTCCATCTATAGCTAAAAAATTATTAAAAAAAAAAAAAGAGTGTTTCCCCATCAGTCTTCCCCACTTCCCTTCCCTAGTTTATTGTTCTCCATCACATTTACTACCTTCTAATAAACTATATAACTTATTTGGTTTCTTATCTGTCAGGGATTTTGTATCTCCATCACCTAGAAGAGCCATTTGGATGGATGGATGGATAGAAAAAGACTGGATGAACGGATAAATAGATGGATAGTAGCAAAATGGAAAACCTTTCCTCAACTCAGTAGCAAAGAGTTCCAGAAGACAGGAGAGGACCAGTATTCAAAACCAGGTCCTTGGGCCAAGTCAGTGAACCCCGCCAAGCCCAGTTCTCATGTGAGCCTAGAAAGGGCTGGGGACGTGGCTCAGTGGTAGAGCACTTGTCTAGCACGTGTGAAGCCCTGGGCTTAATCCCAGTGCAAGAGAAGCACACGGAAAGAAGAGGGAGGGTGGGAGAAAGAGAGCCAAAAAGAAAGAACGAATGAACCGAGGGAGCACTGCTGTCCCATCTATCACACATGATAACCAATTGGAAGTGCTGAACTAAGCTCCTCCCCTTACAGATTTTAGGGTCTGAATGGAGGAAATGAGCAGGCAAGAAGAGAAAACCAACTGCAAGGACAGAGTCCCAGTGACTGAGTGGGGGTGCAGACCCCCGGGGCTCTGAGTAGCTGCTCATGAAGGCACATTCTAGGTGGTCCACTGCAGGAGCCCGCCAGGCATGTGAAGGAACCAGGGGCCATGTTTAGGAGGGTGGGAGAGAGCCAGGCAGAGGAGAGCCCAGAACAACAGACTGAGGAGGGCCCCTTGACACCAGCCCCCCTGATCCCTGGTGAATGTTTCTGAAAGGCTTGAAGACCCTGAGCCGGGAAGAGGTGGAGGCCAGTCCCCTCATCCTGTTTCCCTCTAGAACCAGAGAAGCCACAGCAACCAGCTTCCAGAGCTGCTCAGACACTCAGACTCCAGTTTAGGGACCCTGCTATCCACAGTGAGAAGATTCTGTTACTCTGCCCTTCCAGTGAGGGACCTCTACTACTAGGAGGAAGGCACTATAAGAATGGGAACCTGAGCTGGGCACAGTGGCACTACAATCCCTATAATCCCAGCTACTTGGAGGTCTGAGGTAGGAGGATCACAAGTTTGAGGCCAGCCTGGGCACCTAGCAAAACTCTGTCTCAAAAGTAAAATTAAAGGGTCTGGGAATGTGGCTCAGTGGTAGAGTGCCGCTGGGGTCAGTCCCCATACTGAAAAGAGATCAGGGGCACAGCAGGCAGGGGACAGAAGAGAAAGCTGGGTCTTCTTGGTCCTTGTTCTCTGCATCACACTCCCATCCAAGAATCAGCCCTCCCTCCTTCAGTATCTGGCCCCTCTAACCTGCTCTGCTGCTGAGGCACACCTGGCAGGCAACCTCCTCCCCAGAACTGTTGCAGCAGCCGCTTCAGGAATCCTCTGCCCTGGCCAGCTAACTATGTATTCATTCAACACTCTTGCTGTGCATGTGTCAGAAGAGTTAGTTCCGAATTAGTCACTGGAGGCACCGTGGGGGCGGCGGGCTGTAGGACCAGGGGCACAAGGGAACAGGCGCCAACTTTGCCCAACAGAAGACTATGGCCTAGGAGAGAGATGAGAACTAAACATTCAAAGCCAGCAACTGTAGACAACTGGAGTCCAAGGTTAAGGAACTGTAGCTTGCTGGATGGTATCTTCCCAATATTCATGTCCACCAAGAACTTGAGAATTCGACCTTATATGGACACAGGTCTTTGCAGATGTAATTAGTTAAGATGAAACCATACTGGATGGGTATGGTGGGTGGGTGGGTTCTAAATCTGAAGTTCTCAGTGCTCTTACATGATGAGGAGCAAACACAGAGATGCACACAGAGGGAGAAGCCCATGTAAAGACAGTGGCAGAGACTGGAGTCAAGGGTCTAGAAGCCCAGGAACAGAAACCAGAAGGTGGACGAAGCAAGAAGGATCCTCCCTAAAGCCTTCAGAGTGAGTGTAGCCCAGCCAACACCTTGACTCTGGATTTCTGGCCTCTAGAATTGTGAGAGAATAGATTTCTGTTGGTTGGTTAGGTTAGTTTGGTTTTGGTTTTGGTGCTTGGGATTGAACCAAAAGATACATCATCACTGAGTGACATCCTCAACTCTTTTTATTTTTTATTTTGAGATAGGGTCTTGCTAGGTTGCCGAGGCTGGCCTCAAACTTGCAATTCTCCTGCCTCGGCCTCCCAAGTAGCTGGGATTACAAGCCTGAACCACTACTGCACCTTGCTAGATTTTGTTGTTTTAAGTCAACAAATTTGTGTCAACTTATTACAACAGCCATAGGAAAATAATATAGGAACCAACATCTAAGCCTGTCCCTATGGAATCTTCCCCACATGCGCTCACATTAAGGTGTATGTTTACTGGCTCTAAAACCCCCAGATCCTGCCCCTACCACCTGGTATCCACATGCTATGAAATTCAGCTCAAGCTGTCCCCAACCACAAAACCTCTCCAACAACTGCTCCCCCTTCTCTGTACTCTCAAGCTGCTTATTTTTAGCCCTTGATTCCACCTGCCTTATATGGTTTTCTATTCATCTCATGAGCAAGGACTACCCCTCCTCCAGAGTTGTAAGCTCTTTGAGGACAGAGAATCCCAAAGATATTAATGATCCTGAACAGGAGCAGAAATATTGATGGATTTCCCTGGTTGTTCATGTCTCGTGATATAGGCAGCAACTGTCAAGCTGAGCATATGTTCAACAGTAAGAACCTGTTGCTATGGGCTGGGGCTGTGGCTCAGTGGTAGAGCGCTTGCCTAGCATGCGTGAGGCCCTGGGTTCGATCCTCAGCACCACATATAAATAATAAATGAATAAAATAAAGATCCATCAACAACTAAAAAAAATTAAAAAAAAAAAAAAAAAGAACCTGTTGCTATGGTCAAAGCTCTTTTAACCCTAAAAAATATCTGATATCAAAGAAGACTTTCTTCTTTTAGTCAGATAACAGGTTCATGCTGTAAACAGGGCAAGTATTTTTATCCCCATTTTACTACCAAAGACACAGGTGCAAAGAATGGTAAGGGGCTTGGTGGTTATTTCGTGACTACACCAGTACTTGCTGTCCTCGAGTCCTATGCCCCACCATTTCAGAAAGGAAACCCAGGCAGGAAGACAGAAGAGATGAGATTGCCACCAAACTTGCGATACAGTCACTACTGTTACCAAGCTCATTCTACTGATCTTCGCCTGTCTATGGTGAGTGCTTGGCCCTTTCCCAGTTTTCTCCAGACCCCCTTCCAGGTCCCAGAGAGCACTCTAGTCTCTCAATCTCTTTGGATAAGTGGTAGAAAAATAAGTCATCTTCCACCTGATTCTTGGAATAAAGGTGAATGGAAATGCAGGGAAAACTGAGTAACCAACAAATTGGCCAGAGGTCTCTCGTTGACATGGACACAGGTGTATAGGGCAGGTGGTGCCAGGATTTAAACTCAATGTAAATCAGATTTAAAACTCAATGTAAATCCGATGTAAACATTGGTGTAAACATGTTTTCCTATTGCCATTTAGGGGAAATTTATGCAAGATGACTGGGCTGGCCTAGGTCCTAACCCAGTGGCCACTTGGAGGCGGACCAGGGATAGCAGTTTTGGCAGCAAACCATTTGTGAGGGGAGCCATGGGGCTCCCAAACCCCAGGGTTCTCCCCTGGCTTGGTGCTAGGTCAAGCTTCCAGCACAACCCACTTCCTGTGAGTCCAGAACTCCAGGCCAGATTTTGCCTGCACCTGCTTGAGCTCAGAATTTTGCAGTCCCTGATCTAGTAGGATCCAAAAATATCTGTGAGGAAGGGGGTGGGGGTTCTAGCGGAAGGGGAACCTGCTGGAGTCTGTTGAGGGCCTAGGGAGACAGCCACTTGGCGAGGCATTCCCAACTGGCCCCAACCCATCAGGGTGGCCTCGGCTCCCCGCCCCATGTGAGCCTCACATTCTAGCCAGAGCTGGCTGCACCCCATTCCTGCCAGTGCAATCCTCTGAGCTTCCCCACCTCCTGGCTTCCATCACCATCTTCAGATGACTGCATGCACAAATCATCTGCTCATTCATTAGACATTCTTAAATGCCTTCACCGAGCCAAGCACTGTGCTAAGTGTTAGTGATACAGTACAATATTCCCCATTATCTGCAAAGGGTTCGTTCCAAGGCCCCCAGTGGACACCTGAAACCACATGGAATACAGAACCCCATACATGCTGTTTTCTTCTATGCATGCAAACCTATGGTAACGTTTAATTTATAAATAAGGCACATAAGGGATTAACAACATAACTAATAAAAATAGAACAATTATTAACAATAAACCATAATAAAAATTACTTAAAACTTATGAATTGGGGCTGGGATTGTAGCTCAGCGGTACAGCGCTTGCCTTGCATGCGTGAGGCCCTGGGTTCGATCCTCAGCACCACGTACAAAGCAATAAAATAAAGACATTGTGTCCATCTACAACTAAAAAACAATTAAAAAAAAAAACAAAAAAACTTATGAATTGTTTATTTCTGAAATTTTCCATTTAATATTTTTGGAACACAGTTAATTACAGGTTAACTAAAACTGTGGAAAGCAAAACCATAAACAAGGGGACCACTTTATGAGTGAATTAAACAGAAACACAGCCCCCGTCCCCTAGGAGCTAACAGTCCAACCTCCCCAGCCATCCTCTACACTCCAATCAAAGTGTAGGCTGCTGGGGGTGTTAGTCAGATTTTTTTTCAGTGCGAGTCATCTCCCCAAATAGAAGGTCAGCTCCTGGGGGCAGAGACACACAGCCTGTTCCTTCCTGCACC